>MU249624.1:5696826-5744326 GCA_018977245.1 Lethenteron camtschaticum | reverse complement strand
ACCAGGTACTCGTGTCAGGCTGAGTCGACCTAGGAGAACCTGGGTCACCAGGTTCATAGCGCAGCGCGCTAACCACTATACCACCGCTCCCCCAGCTCCTCACAAGCATGTACACACACACCATCATCATCCTCATACCTACAGGTGCAGCCAACGCCACTGATTTCTGAGCGACACGGCCACCTAGAATGGCCACACATCCCCGAACAAAAGCCCCTACCAAAGGTAGCTGCTGCCCCAAAATTTTGGAACCACCTAATTTCATCTCCTTGGCATCTCCATTCAGCGATCTCTGTCCTGACTTCAACCAACTATTATAATCCCTAAAGTTGAAGGATCAATGTAATTTTAACAATATAATTGCTCTCATTAGTTGGTTTCATCTTCTTGGTTCTTTCGGTAAAGTCACGTAGAATGGAAATAATAAAATAATAAAAATAAACATACTAAAATAATTCTCACGACGTTTCGGCCACAATGCAAGCAGCCGTCCTCAGGTGGAGAACAGGTCTGTCGAGAAGACAGAGTTCAGACAGAGTTCAGACGCTGTCTTCTCGACAGACCTGTTCTCCACCTGAGGACGGCTGCTTGCGTTGTGGCCGAAACGTCGTGAGAATTATTTTATTATGTTTTATTTTAATATTGTATTATTTCCATTCTACGTGACTATTTCGAAAGAACCAAGAAGATAAATCCCTGCAGTCACGAAAGCTTTCAATCGAAATTTAAGTTGGTTCTTTATAATCCGTAATTTTGAATGCTTTGCTGTTGTCCTGAAAGAGATCTTCTCAGCTCAGCTCAGCTGTCTTTCCTCGGAGGGGGAGGAAATAAACTCCTGATTTCTGATTCACTCATCCGCTGTCTTGTTTTACTACCCTCTCACGTCGTCAAGTTTCACGTGGTGGCATCGCGGATGGACAGACACATCGTCACGGCGCTGTCCGGCCAGGTGGTGGAGACGTTCGACATGGAGTTCAGATTCCTCTACGCGCAGTCCAAACCCCTCCAGGAGAAGCAGCAGCAGCCAGGGGCGCGGCGGCCGCTCGCCCGCCTCTCCAGCTGCCGATATTCAGCTTCTCCCCTTCTCCGGCCGCGAGGGCACAGGCCGCTACCGCACAGCCGCCGGAACCGGCGCTGCAGGCCACCTCGAAGGCCGGCCTGCAGGTGACGCGTCGGAGTTGTCGACGAGTTACCCATGTTCTTGGTTCTTTCGTAAAGTCACGTAAAATGGAATAATAAACTAATAAAAATAAAACATGATAAAATCATTCTCACGACGTTTCGGCCACAACGCAAGCAGCCGTCCTCAGGTGAAGAGCAGGTCTGTCGAGAAGACAGACCACATTTAGAATCAATGTGTGCTCAGAGTATTTGTCCACTATAAATGTCCATGTGACAATAAGCCACTTCGTTGAGCTTTAATTTGTGGCCAAGTCGCTTCTAAAAAAAGCTGTATATCTTATTAGACTTTACTTGGTAAATAAAGTATTTTTTCTAAATTGTAAATTTCTCAAAAATGTCGAAAAAAAACCCTATTTTCACAACAGACACATTTTTCCCCGCCCAAAAACCCACGCAGGCATTGCCGAAGCTCTTCACGCCGCCCGTGAACCCGCTGTACGCGCTCGTGAAGCAAGGCCACCGCTCTCCGGCCACCCCCTCGAACCGCCACCGCCGACGTCGCCCGTGGCCCGCAGCGAGGCGGCGGGGGCCCCAGCGGGCCCGGCGGCAGCCCGGACTCCCGGCTGCTTCGCAACTCCCAGCTTCTGGCCCAGCAGCCGAGCCGCAGCGTCCAGGGCACCGACACGGCCAAATCCCGCGAGCAGGACGTCCAGCCTCCGCTGTCGCCGGCCAACGCGGTCGCCCCGGAGGGTGCCGACCGCGAGATCTGCAAAGCGGCGCTGCGCAAGGTGAACCTCCCCGACCACGTCGCTCGCCACAAGGTGGACTCGTGCCTGCTGTTCGAGGGGGACAAGGAGAGGGGCGAGGCGGCGCCTGCACGCAGCGCCATCGAGGAGAGCGCCTTCGCGCTCAAGCGACGGGCGACGCTCTCGTACGGCCGCTCGCCGCCCAGGAGGACGGCCTCTTCAAGTCGCGCTCCACGTACGACCTCAGTACCGTCGCCGGCGAGCATTTTGATGAGGAGGAGGAGGATGATGATGAGGAGCCTCCCCACGCCGAGCAGAAGAAGAGGCGGCAAGGCGAAGAAGGATGAGGTGGCTGTGGAGAAGGAAAGGAGGGACGGCGCCTCCGTCATCGGCGGCGGGGATGACGACGAGCAGCGGCAGACAGAAGAGCAGCCGGGCTCCAAGCGGCGCCTGTCCATCCTCAAGATGATGAAGAGCATCTTCAGGAGGAGCGTCAGCAAGGACGTGCCGCAGCGACGCACCTCGACGTTCTACCTGCAGCCGATGACGGCTCCAGAAAACGCTTCGTGAGGAGGACGGAGGAGTCGCAGCCCTTCTCACGTCAAAGAATGAAAGCGGTCTCCGTATATATTAGTAGTTTAGTACAATTGAAAGCTTTCGTGACTGCAGGGATTCATCTTCTTGGTTCTTTCGGTAAAGTCACGTAGAAGGGAAATAATAAAATAATAATTAAACATAATAAAATACAAACGTCGTGAGAATTGGATTTGATTATGTTTTATTAATACTATTTTATTATTTCCCTTCTACGTGACTTTACCGAAAGAACCAAGAAGATAGTTTAGTACACTCGGCATTTGCACCATTCCAATAGCACAAGGCTACCACAAAGGTGCTATGTTCACAGATGGATATGGTTAAACCGGTAGGGTACAATATTTCTGTATGGTTTTACCCAATTATGTAATTTTCAGGTTATTCCTCAAATTTAGCCCGTGACGTCGGCACACGTGGCCCCATTCTTTTAAAAATGTTGAAATAACGTCACCACATGGTCTTGTAACGTCCATTGTGAAGTATTTTATGGTTGATACCTGCAGTATTAACTAGGGCGGCCACTGGGTTCGAACCACGGACCTCAGCAACGGCTCGGCCACATCACGGCCCTTGTGAGGCTGTTTGACCTGAAACGTCTCAGAAAAATAAGCTACCTCCTTCGGGTGGATCTGTTTTTTCTTTTTAGTTTGCACCTCTTGAGAGCAGAATAGGGTATTTTTTTGGTCGCGTTGTGGTTTAATTTCCATTAGCCCCCCCTCCCTCAATTCTAATGAAATAATTCTGCAACAGTTTGACTGCTCGCACCTCTCGCTTTTTGCATTTTTAAATGTTAGGGTGCTGCCGTGGTGAAATGGTTCGTAGCACAATGCTGGACTTGCAATCCAGAGGTCGACGGGTTCAATCTCCACGGCAGTTAAAACAATGGGGCAAGTTGTTTAAATCGCTCCCCTGGCCTCTATCCACCGAGCAATGCAAAAAAGTGTGCGTACTCCCACCTCTTCCAAGACGGCTGGCCAGCGTGGACGAGTAGGCCAAACAGTGCCGGACTAAGCAGTGCGGGGCCTGTAGCATATGTTATAAAGGGGCCCTAAATAAAAAAAACACGTAAATATTAAAACACAATTTTTACTTGCATAGTAAAGTAATTGTATTTTTTCATTTGCTATACAGCCGATCGTTCATAAAGTTGAAGGCGGTATAGTACTATAGTAATAGAGCAAGTGCAGAATCACTTAACCGGAATTGACAGCTTGAAAGCATTTAGTGCAGGGCCTTTGAAAGTGCGGGTCCCGTAGCATCTGTAGCTACTTTTGCGACGAGGATAATCCGGCACTTAGCAAATACCACTGGAGGGGCTGCTAGAGCTCCATCTTGTGAAGACCCTTCCACTAACAGTGGCGTGAGCAAAAAATTGCAGGGCTCCACCTTTGCCGTTCAAACTTTAGCTCTTTCTTAATTTGAAAACGAATTCGTGTATTAACTTGTTGGGAAATGATGCGATGAAACACTAAGGGTAGATAGACATTTAACAGAGCGGATTTAGAAATTTAGGAATTATATTATTTGCTGGAGAAATGTTGCATGTTTTACATTTTTAATATTCTGGATGGATTGAAAGACTTGAAAAAGTAAGCTTTAATAAAAAGGTTTCTCGTGCTAATTGTTGGATTTTAAAAATATGTTTCAGCCAGGGACTCGTAAAACCGTGCCCACAGGCACGAGAGTACATCGGTTCACAAAATCCCCAGCGTGCTTTTCCATTTCCCCGTATTGTATATCGGTGGTGTTTAACACACGAAAACCTTACACACAGATTGTACAGTAGTGTTCAACACTTAATCACTTATTTTATTTGACACTTCTCACTGTGGCTGGGGGGTGGATTTTATTTTATTTCGACGTCTGTATGAGGCTGTGGTTTCAAGCCATGCTGGCACTTGCGTCTCCTTGTAAATCTGATTATGAACTTAAAATCGGTTTTACCAAATACCATCGCTCGCTCTTAATAAAGGAAAATTGTTTTGGCACACAACTGCGCAAGTGAAACGAGTCGTGATTTGTTAAATTGGGTCTTTGTTTCATACCAAAGTGACAGCTTCTGGAAACAAAACAATCATTAGAGAATTTAAGCTATCTCTTCTTGGTTCTTTCGGTTTAGTCACGTAGAAGGAAAATAATAAAAATAAACATTATAAATAATTCTCACGACGTTTCGGCCACAACGCAAGCAGCCGTCCTCAGGTGAAGAACAGGTCTGTCGGAAAGACAGCGTCTGAATGGCACGGCTGCTTGCGTTGTGGCCGAAACGTCGTGATAATTATTTTATTATGTTTTATTTTGTTTTATTTTATTATTTCCCTTCTACGTGACTTTACCGAAAGAACCAAGAAGATGAATCCCTGCAAACATGACTCCTTGTAAAAAAAGGTATCAGTTTTGTTGCCAGATAAAAGGGTAAAAACCCAATTATCATATTTTGTTACTGGCAAATGAGGTTCCAATGGTACAAAAACTGTTTTTAAAAAAAAACGAGTTTTCAATCTAGATTTAAAAGTGCATAGCTCCAGTGGCTTCCTAATATCGGAAGGGAAAGCGTTCTAAACGGGCGAAGAAGTGCATCCGAAAGCGAGCAATGCAGTGACCGTGTTTGACGGCTCGCGCTGTGATATGGCCGGAGTTGGCGTGGTGGTTTATGTTCGCGGCCGGTTCGTCTCTCCAATGTTATCGTGGTCAAACTCATGTCAAGTACCAAACCGCCCACAATCCTGCAGTCTTGCCAAACCTCGCACGTGCTATGGGAGGGCAGGATCATGAAAGCATTGTTATTTTGATTTGAAGTCGTGGAAACCATACCTTTGGTTTAAACACGTGGGAGAAATAACACGCTTTCGCAACCAATGTTATCAGGTGGGTAAAGTCACTTTATCGAAAGCAAAGATTACACTTTCCTTCGGAGTGGGCAGGTAGGAACTTGGTTGGACAGCGCATTCGTGCACGACAGACAGACACATAATCCCTGGTGGGCAGTGTGGAACCTGTTGTTCCTACCTGTGTACAAGATCACGTGGCTTGAGGTAGCCAGGCAGCCAGCCAGGTAGCCAGCCCTCTTAACTATCGGCTCCTCCTCCTTGCTTAGGCACCCCCTTACCCCCNTCCCTTAGGCCCCTCCCCCTTAGGCCCTCCCCTGACCCCCCCCTCCTTAGGCCCTCCTCTGATCCCCCCCCCCCCCTCAGGCCCCTCTCCTGACTCCCCCTTCCTTAGGCCCCTCCCTCTCCGTACCGGCAGTAGGTCTCCACCAATCAAAGAGCTGTTTATATTATATATTTATTAATGCACGACAGACAGTCAGACAGACAAATAATCCCTGGTGGGCAGTGTGGAACGTTGTTCCTACCTGTATATTTGTAAACTTACTCAGCCCACAAACGACTGCACAAAAAAACAATAATTACATTCGTTTAGTCTTGGTTTGGCTTAAGTTTAGTGTGGGAAATTGCGCCCCCTGCCGTGTTAAATTATAACCAATATCTTCAACATCGGTTAATAACACTGCCGCCTTAAAAGGAAACCTGTATGATAGGCGACGTTTCGGGCAATGGCCCATCTTCAGAGCACATGAGGCCACTTCAAGGATTTTTTTTTCTGGAGAAGAATATACAAAACTATTACCTTTTAGAGAATTAAATGGGGGTCACAGGACAACTGGACATTCAAGACAAGCCCACAAATCTGGCTGCCGCCTGATGAAGCGGTTGTAATTACTGGCGAAACGTCGTACTGGTAAATGTTGTGGCTTGGCTCTCCAACACAGCGGTGTGCTGTACTAGTATACTACACTATACACTACAACTACTACTATACACTACACTATACTCACTCCACTATACACGATACTACTATACACTACACTATAACGATACATTATACTACTATACACTACACTATACACTACACTCCTATACACTACATTATACTACTATACACTATACTACTATACACTCCACTATACACGACTATACACTACACTATACACTACACTATACACTACACACTATAACACTACACTATACACTACAATACACTACACTATACACTACCATACACTACACACTACATATATACACCATACTACTATACTACACTATACACTACTACACTATACACTACAATACACTACACTTCATATACCTCTACACACTACTACACTCCACTATACACTACACTATACACTACACTATACTACACAATACACTATCACTACACACTACTATACACTACACTATACACTACACACTAGTGCTGTACTATAACGAATCACGTTCTGTTTACTACAACCCTCACTAGTTGGCTGTGTCGGGTGGTCTTTAACGACACAACATTTATATATTTACGCGATCTAACCCCCCAAAAAAACAATACTCTTTTATGGACGATATTGGTCACTAAAGCCTGCCACGTGTTCAACTGTGAATCGAATCAGCTCGTGGCCGTAGCGCGCTAACCGCTGCACCGCCCCCCACTAATAGCCCCTCCAACTCAAGCACGGCACTTCAACTCGCACTCGCCCTGGGGGCAGAAACACCACACGGGCGGCTACACGCACGCGCGTTCAGCAGCCCTCAGGGCGTCTGTCGCTCTCACAGCTTCACCACAAGATCCTCCGCAGCGCTTCTGCGTCTCTCTCCGTCTCTCATCGCCGTCGTCTCCTCGACCCTCGCCATGCCTGAAGGGGTGGACAAGGACGTCTACCCGGAGGCCCCGAGCCGCACTCCGGCGGTAGAGAGGAGCACCACGCTGCCCGACCCGGGACTAATCGCCCAGCTCTACCACCTCGCCATCGACCTCCCCGTCACGACCTTGCGGGTAGCGACATTCGCAGTCACCTTGGTGGTGGCACACACACCACGCCACACACACCACACACACACACACCACACACACAACCACATACACACACACACGCCACACCACACACACACCACACACACACACACACGCCACACACACACACGCGTTCACACACACACACACACACACACACACACCACCACCACANACACACACACACCCCACACACACACACACCACACACACCACACACACCACACACACGCCACACACACGCCACACACACACACACGCACACACACGCCACACACACACACACCACACACACACCACACACGCCACACACACACACGCGGGGTACACACACACCACACACACGCCACACACACACACACACACACACCACGCACACACACGCACACACACACACCACACACACACCACCACACACACGCCACACACACACACACCACACACACACACACACACACACCACACACACACACGCCACACACACACACACCACACACACACGCACACACACACCACACACACACACGCACACACACCACACGCACACACACGCCACACACACACACACCACACACACACCACACACACACACGCCACACACACACACGCACACACACACCACACACACACCACACACACACACGCCACACACACACAACACACACACCACGCCACACACCACACACACACCACGCNACACACACACACACCACACACACACACGCACACACACACCACACACACACACGCACACACACACACACACACACACACACACACCAACCACACACACACACACACCACACACACACCGCCACACACACACACACACACACACACACACACACACACACACACACCACACACACACACACACACACACCCCACACACACACACCACACACACACACGCACACACACACCCACACACACACACCACACACACACACACACACACACACACACACACACACACCACACACACACCACACACACACCGCAACACACACACCACACACACACGCCACACACACCACACACACACACACACACACACGCCACACACACACACACAACACACACACACACACACNCACACCACACACACAACACACACACACACCACACACACACCACACACACACACCACACACACAANCACCACACACACAACACCACACACACAAACACCACACACACACAACACGCCACACACGCCACACACACCACGCCACAAGCTGTCTGGCCAAGCAGGATGAGCTGAAGTCACGCGGGGATGGGTGGTGCATGTGTGTGTACTGTACAGATTGTGTACTGTACAGTGTGTGTGCTATACAGTGTGTGTACTGTGCATTGGGTGTGTACTGTACAGTGTGTGTGTGCTGTACATTGGGTGTGTACTGTACATTGGGTGTGTACTGTACATTGGGTGTGTACTGTACAGTGTGTGTGTGCTGTACAGTGTGTGTGTGCTGTACATTGGGTGTGTACTGTACAGTGTGTGTGTGCTGTGCATTGGGTGTGTACTGTACAGTGTGTGTGTGCTGTACATTGGGTGTGTACTGTACAGTGTGTGTGTGCTGTGCATTGGGTGTGTACTGTACAGTGTGTGTGTGCTGTACATTGGGTGTGTACTGTACAGTGTGTGTGTGCTGTACATTGGGTGTGTACTATACAGCGTGTGTGCTGTACATTGGGTGTGTACTGTACAGTGTGTGTGTGCTGTGTAGGCTATGGAGTACATGCTGTGTGTATGTGTGCTGTGTGTGTGATGTGTGTGTGCTGTGTGTGCGTGTGCTGTGTAGTGTGTGTGCTGTGTAGGCTATGGAGTACATGATGTGTGTGCTATGTGTATGTGTGCTGTGTAGTGTGTGTGTGCTGTGTAGGCTATGGGGTACATGCTGTGTGTGCTGTGTGTGCGTGTGCTGTGTAGTGTGTGTGCTGTGTAGGCTATGGGGTACATGCTGTGTGTGTGTGTGCTGTGTAGGGTGTGTGCTCTGTGGTGTTTTGTATGCGGGGTTCCACCATCCACAGCTGTAAGTTCGGTATGCATCTCTCGATTGAAGGTTCAGAATCAAAATATTTTATTTTCCGAGGCTAATGCCCGTTAGTAACCTTCATACGTAAATATGTAGCTTGTGTATCAGTGTCCCAACTGTGTGTAGACTACAGAGTGGATCTTTGTGTGAGTGCAAGATCGTGCCACACGGGAACCGAGTTCGATTCCCGCACACGGCCAACACCGGTGGCGAATATCTTAACCTGTCCTGACCCTCCCCTAGGTCGACTCGGCCTCGAATGAGCACCTCGGTGGGGTGCGTAGTAAACATCGCCACCGGGGAGACAAAGGCGGCCGGCCGTGGTGCTGACCACCCGCCCCCTCGTGTACCGTGCCGGCCTTCATAGCAGCACTTGGCCCAAAAATCGGTGAAGGCTATACGGGGGCTCTTTATCTTTGTAAGATCATGTCTACTGGACGAGTGACCACAGTAGCTTGTATTGTACGGTGTTTGTTCTTTGCACGTGAGTTTTAGTCAACCCACTGGTGGATGAAGGCCTTCCCACGCCTAGCGAATAATTTTACCCCAAATCGCCACGTTGGTCAGTCAATGATTTGGCACAAACCGCACCGTGTCGCGCCGTCCGTTCGTCTCGTTCCAATGCCATTGATCAATTCTCTTCTATTCTTGCGTTCGGCGATACGTCCGGGAGCTAAAACGCCAACGTTGAGGTCTGGGTCAGTAACAGGGGGAGGACTTCAGGACACAGAGAGAGAGAGTTCGTGTCGTCTTACTGTTCGTCCTTCGTTAAAGAAGCGCAGACCGCATTGGATTTTACTTTTGGGGTCCATAGTTTGGATTGCGCGGCCACGGTCGCCCTTCTCTGCTCGTCCTTGTGTGTTCCCATTCACGAAGATGTGTGCACGGGCGTGTTGTTCTGATGCAATTGATGGTTACTACACCAGTGCCCTTTGAGGAATGTCAAAAGCCAAGCAGGTGCGATGTTTGGGTCTCGAATGAGGCGTTTATTCCATTGTTCCATTTGTACAAATTGCAAACAAATCTTGATGCGCGCAACGCGACGAATCCATCATGACCGTAAGTATTCGTTACGGTTGACCTGATCTTGTTTTGAGTGATTTGTTGACCTTTCTTATACTCTGCACTGCCATGTTTCTGTACTGATTGTTGTTGTAACGTTCTTACCTTGTGTCCCTACTGGGCATCTGTGAAAAAGAGCTTTATAGCTCATCGGATTCCGCCAGTATATTCAGATTTAATTCAGCCACATCGTGGCTGTGTGTCCGTACCTGGCTGTGTGTGTGTCCGTGCCTGGCTGTGTATGTGTGTGTCCGTGCCTGGCTGTGTGTGTGTGTGCCTGGCTGTGTGTGTGTGTCCGTGCCTGGCTGTGTGTGTGTCCGTGCCTGGCTGTGTGTGTCCGTGCCTTGCTGTGTGTGTCCGTGCCTGGCTGTGTGTGTGTCCGTGCCTGGCTGTGTGTGTGTGTCCGTGCCTGGCTGTGTGTGTGTCCGTGCCTGGCTGTGTGTGCGCGACTGCCCGTCTCTCTCGCTCTCTTGCCAACGCAGAGTGGGTGGAGCGCCAGCAGCAGAAGAACAACCACGTCTACTACCACCGCCAGTACCGCCGCGTGCCCATGCTCACCGAGTGCACTGTCGGGGACCTGCTGTGCAACTACGAGGCTGACCGCCAGTGGAAGCGTGACCTGTGCGTAACGTTTTACATTGGAGTTGCACCCCCCCCCCCCACCACTATCCAGGGCCGGATTAAGGTTCTTGTAGGCTAGATGAACACGCTTGGCTCGAAAGTAACATCACAATGTATCCCTCTACTCAAGACCGAAACAGGAGGATTTCCCCACAAATCTGGCTGTCCGCCTGATGCTCGTTGTAATTATTGGCGAAACGTCGTAATGGAATGAATGTTGTGGGTTTACTCTCCAACACACCGGTGTGCTGTACGAGTAACGCATTTTCATGTTTTTCATGTTTTGTTTACGTGACAAACCTTACTAATTGGCTGTCGGGTGATGACGGGTTTAACACGTTTATATTTACGCCATCTCGTCCAAAAACCTCTATGGATTCTTGTAGGCCTTTCTGTGATAACTTTCCAAAAGTTACTACGGCCGCTGTCACTCCACTTGTTTCGCGCGTGCTTCGTCCAGCCACTGGACAGATGTTATCGACACGCTCATTATTTAGTCTGTGCCCTAATTCGATTGAAGCGTGCTGTGTGCCGCAGATAAACACATGTTAATTTGACACAATGTGCCTATCACTTTATACAAATAGATGTATTCAATAAGATATCTTGGTAAACATTTTTATCATACACATGGTCAAACATTTTTCTTGTAGGCCCTAGGCAGTGCCTAGGCGGGGGCACGGATGTTATTCAATGGTATCCATGCGGATAATGAACAATCCATTCCGTTATTGACTATTTACAGGGCTCTGTATAGGACAGCTCGCAAGCACTACTTTTCCGTCACCAATAAACCTTCACCTGGTCCTCTTTGCTACCACCCTCGCAGGAAAGTGGACCGAGAGGTTGTGAAAATCATGCAGGAGCGTATGCAGGCGTGCGTCACTCGCGAGGGAGAGAACCACCAGCAGAACTGCTTGGAGGAAATGCGGAAGTACAAGGAAGTGAACACCGCCTTCGAATCGCGTTGTGAGTGCTGTACCAGTTCGTTGCACCTGGCAGAGTGGGGGGGAATCTCCCGGACGACCCCTTTGCCAGCTCGGCCTATTGGGAGGTGGCAGGACAGCTCCGCAATTGACTTGATCCACGGCTAAGTTTCTATGCATAATGAACCATGCAAACGTTATGCTGCAAAAATACACTAATCTAGCACTTCGAGTTATTCATGAGCGAGTTTATAATAATTTACACCAGTGTAAATGGCAACATAACATAGATTGTGCGATTTACCCCAGAAATATTCATTTGGATCTCTGGCATGGGTGGCAATGTGAAACCACAGCTACTTCTGAAATCCCTGTGACATCTAGTCCACAGCAGTGGTCAGCACCCACTCTGCCGAGAGTACATATTCAACACGTCAATATTTTACTGGTAGGAACCACCAGCCCACAGGGGATTATTGTGTCCGTCCGTCGTGCAGGGAGTGGCTGGGTGAGGAAGGGCTGGTCACCCCGTGGTGCCCTTATAAAACTCAACGTTTAACCTACTCACGCTGGCTTGTGCCCGCCCTCAGTCGGGCATATTTGCAGAATACACCACGCCGCCGTTGACCCTGGCCATTGACCGAGCAACCCAACGTTCCTACCAGCCTCCCTCTGCAGGAATGTGTTAATTGCCAGAGCTGAACTTTTGGCAAATATGATAACAGAATAAAAAAATGTTGTGCAGTTCAATAACTGGATGCGACAACAGTATCTCAGCAGCTGTAAACCAAGGCATATGGCCATTAGGTATATATTTAAGCGGTATACAAAATTAGGCTGAAATCACTCGTCTAACAGACTTGATCATACCAAGACCTGTCTGAACAGCCGAGCCTGTGAAGGACACAACTGTGAGCACCTGGTAAGGTTCACAAAGTTAGTGATTTCCTGCTCAAATGAGAATTCTGGCAGAGATCATCTTTTTTTAAATCCTTTATATTAAGTTCACGTGCTTGCTTGCTTACGATCGTGCAAATCTTTCAGTCGTTTTTTAACCCACTTCCCGTGATCCAATCGAGCTGACATTTTGCACAGACTCGTTGTGCGAGACAATTAATGTTCGTGAAACAAAATTTCCAAAATTTTACAGTTTAGGGAAAACAAATTAAATATTTAATTACCAATTGCTTAATACTGGCAGCCATCTCAAGCCAGAGGACGAGAGGACTCTAGCCGCCACGCATATAAAGGATTTATAGTGAAAAACTTTGTTTTTACGGGTTATACTTATATACAGGTAGGAACAACAGGTTCCACACTGCCCATCAGGGATTATTTGTCTGTCGTGCATATCCGGAATTCTGTACACCCATGCACCTCCCCACCAAACAAGGCCGCGATTGGTTGACGATGTCGGGGAGGGTGGGGGGGGAAGGGTAAACATGCCCACTCATCCAACTGCCCCCCCCCCAAACGCCTCGCTGTCCAACCAAGTTCCTACCTGCCCACTCCAAAGAACGTTTACCCTGGGCCAGTGGCGGATAACTTTCCTCAGGGGTAAGTTTCAACCACCACAGTTCAAGTGTTCCTCGTTTTATCAACTCTCACCAGGATTTCAACTTGTACCCTTCTGATTGGGAGTGTCTGATCGCTCTTTTGCTGGGCCACCAGACCAGACATCTTCAAATACAACATGTTTAATTGCAGGGCTGGGTAGCTATTTTTTTTGTTGCACGACGTGCACAGATGGCGACCTGGGCGTTCTGGGGAATTCACGCGATGCCTGATGAAGCAGAAGCATCGCATGATCAAGGAGAGGCGGCAGGCAGCTGAAAATGAGTAGTGGAGTGGCAGCAATAACAGAGCTCTGTTTCAGATCCTTTAAGCGTCTTTCTCGCTGGCGCAGATGGCAGTGGCCAAAGCAAGCCAAGCCCGCCACCTCTGTACAGTCTAATAAAGATGTTAAAATATACTCTGCGACTGTCTGAATATATATACACCACCCATCACATACGACACACGACGGAATTCAAGTGCACGAAGATTCAAAAGCTTTTTTCCTTGGGTGGTTTTATTGACTGTGACCACAACAACGCAGAGCAATCCGTGCAGCTTCCCTGAGAAGCAGCGTTTTACGCTGTGGGCTTGGCCACGGCCACCCTCGTGTGGTTCTTGGCCAAGTGGTCGCTGTACTCCTGCAGAGGGAATAGTCACAAGGGGGGGGGGGGAGATGGATTAATTACCGACTCTTCACAGCAGTTATAAACTCAATGAAGTGGGTAAAAAAAATAGCACAATAGCTTGTTTTATTCTCATGTTGTGTATATTATTACTCTTTGTACGTTGTATTTGCTCCAGGATATGGAGATGTATTTCATGGAAAGCGCGGTATAAATAATATGCCGCTCACTGAAGAGAAAGCATTTATGGCGTGATTCCAGAACAATTCGTCCACTTCCCCACCAGGTACCTGGTAAGGAGACTTGATGAACACGTCTCCTTCCAGAGGTCCGGAGTCAGGTAGCTGTACGTCTTTGAGATGGCGTCAAACGTAGCCTTGGCTGTGGATGCAAGCAGTACGGTGGGTTAGACAAGACGACACAGGATGTGAGAGCAAATGCTGTTATATTGAGCATAGCTTGCTATTAACTTTCCAACCTCAATGCAGGGCACAAACTACTGCACCACCGCTGTGCCCCTTTAAACAAATTATCAAAATAACCAGACCAATACCAACGGCACAATCAGCAAGACGAACGATAGTGCAACAGCGGCCTTAAGTCTGCGTCGGCAAGAGCGTTTACCAAAGTTTCCCAGCGTGGCGGTGCATCCGCGTGCCGACGTGTAGCATCGTCAATGCCGGCCATGGTCAGCAGCTTCTTGGGCACGGGGCCGACACGATGCCAGTACCGCGAGGCGCCGGGATGAGGCGCACCAGCACGAGCCGCAGCGGCCCGTGACCTGTCGAGAACGATCACAACAGCGGCTTATCACTCTGCACGCAAGGGCCTCTCTGTTCGAGCGGCGTGGGGATAGGTGCGACACTGGGTGTGGGATAACGTGTGTGTTATGTTGAACGTCTTTCGCACTCTACGTAGCCAACCGTGCTAATCGGAGGTGCAGGGTAAGGGCAACAAACGAAAGAAAAAGCAGTTCTCAGGAAATTAGTTTTAAATCTAGATTTAAAAGTGCACAGAACTAGCTGGTTCCAAATATCAAAAGAGCCTTGTGTGTATATGGGGGCAGCCACTGCATCCGAGGCTTCCCATTAAATAGTATAATCTGGTGGCTGGAAAAGGTCCCGTGAGTTGCAGAGCACGGGGAATGACTGATGAAGGTCAGGTGTCATGCAAATGCGTGGTCGCCCATGCCTCGAGGGCAATTGGACGACCCACTCGTGTTATAGGAGTCTTTAAACAATGCCAACGGCGTGCTACATTGAACAGTGACAATGTGGCAGTAGTGGTGACTTCATGCGGTATTGTAGAATGCTAAAAGGTGTGCTGCATAAGGCACTATGCAATAATAACGTAAACTAGTAACATAGTACAATGCTAACTAACAGTTTGCTATGTTTTAGTGTCATCTATTGTTAGGCGATGAGATGGTGATGGTGTTCGGGCATTGCAAGAAAACTAACAGCGTGCTACACACAACTGTACAATGCAAAGGATTGAGCTACGGTTCAGAGCATTACAATAACAAAACAAAACCACGATAGGAGTGCAAAGTATAGGGAAGGTAAACAAATCACTTACAATTAGACAAATAAAACGTTACTTGTTTTTAGCTCACCAGGTAAAACTCACGGAGGTATTAGCTTATTTTTCAGAAGCTAGCTGGCCACAAATGATAGCTGAAACAAGTATAACCCGTAAAACAAAGTTTTTCACTATAAATCCTTTATATGCGTGGCGGCTAGAGTCCTCTCGTCCGCTGGCTTGAGATGGCTGCCAGCTATGGGTCAGATGATTGCATTGCACCATTAAGCAATTGGTAATTAAATATATTTTTGTCCTAAAAAGTGTAAAATTTTGGAAAAAAAATTTCACGAACATTAATTGTCACGCACAACGAGTCTGTGTGGAAAATGTCAGCTCGATTGGATCACGGGAAGTGGGTTAAAAAACGACCGAAAGATTTGCACGGTCGTAAGCAAGCAAGCGAACTTAATGTAAAGGTTTAAAAAGTGGCTTATGTGGAAACGGGGTGTGCAGGGCACGACGGTGGAGTGCTGCGGTGGGGGACTTACCTTGCAGGGCACGGTGTGCGGTTTGCTGATCTTGTTACCCCAGTAGCCACGGCGCACCGGCACGATGGAGAGTTTGGCGAGGATGATGGCGCCGCGGATGGCGGTCGCCACCTCCTTGGAGCACTTCACGCCGAGACCGATGTGTCCGTTGTAGTCACCGATCGCAACAAACGCCTGGCGGGAGGAATCGTGACAACACACACTTACATTAGCATTACATTCACGAGCAGTGTCGCTGCAACACACCCGCGTAACTTGATGTTCAGGTGAAGAAATCCACAATCACTGGCATTGTGGAATAGTCACAAGGTGAACGTGTAACTTATAAATGTATTGAAAAACAGTCTTCCACAAATGAACTACTCGAGAGCTTGAGACTCAATGTCGATGAATCAATGCACCATTGCACCCCTACTAAAATGTATTGTACAACCATCTTATACCGATAATTTCCATATCGTCGGGAATTGACAACCTCCCACTTATGTTGGTTATATTGTATTCCACTCCTGTGCCATAAAATGGTTCGATCCCAACCTTCCCACCTGTAAATCTGAGTTGGCATTTTATCCCCGTGATCGTGTGTTTTTTTTTCTGGGATCCTCTGATTTTTTCCCTCCACATTTAGAAAAATGCGTTTAAGAGTATTTAGCTGTTATAAATGTCCATGTGATAATCCACTTCATTGGGCTATCATTTGTGGCCAGGGCACTTATGAAAAAGAGCCATATAGCTCAATGGGCCTTACCGGGTAAAATAATAGTTTTAATAGTGAACCTCTTACTCCCCCAGCAAACAAGCGCTACAACCACTCACCTTGAACCTGGTGCGCTGCCCGGCACGTGTCTGCTTCTGCACGGGCATGATCTTGAGCACCTCGTCCTTCAGAGCCGGGCCCAAGAACAGGTCGATGATCTCAAACTCCTGCAACGGGGCAGCCAAAACATGTCGAGTTAATAAAGGGCACAGTCGTCGCACGACAATGCACCAACGAGCTGGCGAGAGGAAAATGTTCCGGGGGTTACCCCCCTACATTTTTGCAATCCAATACCTTGATGGGCAGAGAGAAGAGGTAGATCTCCTCCAGGGACTTGATCTTCATGTCCTTCACCAAGCGACCCAGCTTGGTAACAGGATTCCACTGCAGCCAAGGAGACGTTGGGCATTACTATCCGGTGCTCATTTTGCATGACATCAATTGCCCGTAACGGTGGGTGCAACGTGGGCACGTGTCTGCTTGTGCGTGCTTGGATGTGTAGGTGAATGTGCGCGCTTTGGCACAGCGGTTGTGCAAGGCACCGCACTACAGGTGTGGCGACTCGAGTTGGACTTTTGGCAGAACGAGTGAGACAGTTTGGGGTGAGGCCTCATCCATCAGTGAACTGATCATGGACTCATGATTATTAAATTCACAGTTTGTCAATGTAGGCGATGTTCGCCGAGGTCAGTGCAGTTATTTTAACTACTTCACCACTGTTCCAGCCTGTTGCAATTACATGAACCGGCTATGTATCTCCCCGAGGTTGAGCCAGTCTTAAAAATGAGTACCTGTGCTGTGTGCAAATATCAGCACTGGCAAGACAGTCAGCCAGCCGGGTATTGTTCTGGCCACACCATAACAGTGCTAAAAGGCTATATGGGGGATCTTTGTCAGGTGAGTCGGTGTGCAGGTGTCGCTCCCACCTCTTTGTCCTCGCTCTTCCCTCCACGTCCACGACCCCGGCCACGACCCCGACCTCGGCCGCGACCTCGACCCCGGGCCCCAGAGCCGAACCCCCCGCGGAAGCCGCCCCGATTACCACCGGCGTCGTCCGCCATTTGCTGCACGCGCACACACACGAGACATGACACTTAGATTTAGGGATTTAACTCGGACGCGAGGGTAAAACCGGAAGATATGTTTGCATGCGGCTCTCCTCCCAGTGCTCTTTTAAGGTTGATGGCCCCAATGAGCTGCAATGCACAAGCACACAAACTCTCAAGAGTGCTGCGTTAGACCTCGTTAAAGTGTCACAAGGGGGAACCTTTATCTGAGGGATGAATAAGGACTTTCAGATACATTTGGTGGGTTACACACACCTTGGCGTTATCCGATATTAAAGCAAAACAAAAGTATCTCAATCTTTCTTTCTAAATCAGAATCCGTAATTTAGACCGGAGGAATCCGATGATTTATGAAGCCCTTTTTCACAGACGTCCAAAAACCAAGGGCACACTTTTACTATTGTTACCAGGTTGAAAATGTCCCCTCTAGTATCCAACTCGTGGTGTTAAAAAGCTTGCAGTGAAAGGCGTCTGCAGGCCGGTTTGAAGTGATAGGCTCTCGCTAATGATGCTTCATCGGGGGTACCATGCGAACCAGGGGACGTAGGTTTTCTACTCGTGCCATCAAGTGGAAAACCGGCGTACCCGGAGAAAGTTTAACACGAAGGCTTTCGCGACCATTATCATCCGTCATATAACACCGGAGAAACCTCACAAAAAGAGATGACACTAAACGCTCCGCACGATGTACCGTGGATGTACTTTCCTTCTTATGCCACATAAAACGCTTAGTATTCCTCATCCACCTCCAACCCTGTTACAATACTAACCAGGAGCAACCCGGCTTAGCTTTCGAAATAGAAGATATTACTGGTGATTTTGTCGTAGATTAGCCCCAACGAAGGGTTAATGGTAAATTATAACGCTACAATGGGATAGATTTCCAACCACGGCTAACATCAGTGGCGAGTTACATCTAAACCGATCCTAAAGGTCTCCCCCCCTCCCCCTCTTCACCTTTCCGCACTAACCAGCGTGGAGAAGTATGGTCAAACAACCCACGTGGACCAACACTTTCTGGGCGCGTGGAGGGCTTCATCCAGCAGTAGAATGATCAAGTTAATAAATTACTATCACACAATTGCTAATGAAAATAAGTTACATGCCTCGCATATCGCGGCTTTAATAATAAAATAGGCGACGTTCCGGGCAACGGCCCTTAATCAGAGTACAAAAGCCATCCGTTTTGTGTGCATTATAAACGCTGACAAATTTCTCATCAGCCATCATCAATCCACTGCTAGATGAAGGCAAGTTGTTGCCATTCCCCACAGCCCTGCCATGCACAAGGGCTCATTCAATCACTTCCATCTCCGCGATTCACGTCAAATTACATTTTGTCTAAGCGTATAGTTTTACGAAACTTGTAATTTCTATATAAATGGTTTCGCAATCACGAATCTAAATCCCTTCCTATGCTGCGGCCTAGGCCAGGCTTTACTCAAAACACAAGTTACACGTTGGTTTAAAATTAAATTTACAATTACAAACATTGAAGTTATCATCGCGTATCTATACCAGCCAACAGGTAACTTTACATCGCGTTCGACCCCTTTGAAACTCACAGCGATCGCGACAAAGTGAACGCGCACAATCCACGCCGCACTGAACACGCCATTACCAACCTTATCGGCGCGGCAACCCGGCACACTAAACCTAATTAACGAGCGAACTTTACAAACGAAAGTCGCAAATAGTGCAATGGTAGCCTCCAGCAACGTTCGAGGAATCGTAATCTACTCGATGAGAGATCGCGCGGGGTCGGATGGCCGCGATGTGCGGCGGATTGCGACGAGGAATCAACGGGAGCGAAAGCGAGGCGCCATGACTTACGTGATGTCTCTGGGAGAAGAGGGGGCGCCAGTGCGCATGCGCGGCTATCAATGGCCCTCTTCGACGTCCAGGCGTTGCCAGGTAAGGGAGGATTTACCTCTAGATTCGGAGGATTTACCTCTAGATTCGGAGGATTGTCTTTAGATTAAGAGGATTTGCCTCCAGATTCAGAGGATTTCCCTCTATATTCGGAGGATTTGCCTCTAGATTCGGAGGATGTCCCTCTAGATTCGGAGGATTTGCCTCCAGATTTAGAGGATTTACCTCTAGATTCAGAGGCTTTGCCTCCAGATTTAGAGGATTTCTCTAGATTCGGAGGATTTCCCTCTAGAATCGGAGGATTTGCCTCCAGAATCAGAGGATTTACCTCTAGATTCAGAGGATTTGCCTCTAGATTTGGAGGATTTCCCTCTAGATTCGGAGGATTTGCCTCCAGAATCAGAGGATTTACCTCTAGATTCGGAGGATTTGCCTCTAGATTCAGAGGATTTAATTCTAGATTCCAAGGATTTGTATTTAGATTCAGAGGATTTAACTCTAGATTCAGAGATTTGCCTCCAGATTCAGAGGATTTAACTCTAGATTCAGAGGATTTGCTTCCAGATTCGGAGGATTTAACTCTAGATTCAGAGGATTTAATTCTAGATTCCAAGGATTTGTATTTAGATTCAGAGGATTTACCTCTAGATTCGGAGGATTTCCCTCTAGATTCGGAGGATTTGCCTCCAGATTTAGAGGATTTACCTCTAGATTCAGAGGATTTGCCTCCAGATTCAGAGGATTTACCTCTAGATTCCAAGGATTTGCCTCCAGATTCAGATGATTTAACTCTAGATTCAGAGGATTTACCTCTAGATTCCAAGGATTTGCCTCCAGATTCAGAGGATTTAACTCTAGATTCAGAGGATTTACCTCTAGATTCCAAGGATTTGCCTCCAGATTCAGAGGATTTAACTCTAGATTGAGAGGATTTGTCTTGAGATTCAGAGAATTTAACTCTAGATTCAGAGGATTTAATTCTAGATTCGGAAGATTTGTCTCCAGATTCAGATGATTTGTCTCCAGATTCAGAGGATTTAACTCTAGATTCAGAGGATTTGGCTTTAGATTCAGAGGATTTTCTCTACATTTTTTAAAATAAACTTCCAGATCCAGATTTTTAGAACGCTTTGGAAAATAATGGGGCTATTGCCTGAAACGTCGCGCGATTAATATATGTTTAAAAAATCTAATTAGTGTATTGAGTTTTTGTTGGTCGTTTGTGCTTAAACGTGTTTATTTCCAGGTATAAATTAACTTTATTCGTCACATTTATCCTGAGCCCAACACTTGCAGGCCTTCTTTCTTACGTGCATACATTACCCGTGTAATAATTAACATAGTTCATGCCCATTGGAGCTTACAATCCCTGTAAAGCCCCGTACAATAAGTTCGTGAAACAGCTGGAGATGCACACAAGTGGAAAACAGCAATGTTCCGGTAAACATTGAACGTTGACCCAACGTTGCAACGTTATTATTTATTAATTATAATTTTCCCCCTACCTGACTTTACCGAAAAAAACTAAGAGAATGATGTCAAAAGCCTGAAGGGGGCGATGCCTATGAGGGTGTAGGGCAGGGGGGTAGGGCGAGAGAGGGGGGGCGAGAAGGGGGGGGCGAGAAGAGGGGGGGCGAGAGGGGAAGGGGGCGAGAGAGGGGGGCGAGAGGGGGGCGAGAGGGGGAGGGCGAGAGGGGGGGCGAGAGGGGTAGGGCGAGAGGGGGGCGAGAGGGGGGGNCGAGAGAGGGGGGCGAGAGGGGGGGCGAAAGGGGGGGCGAGGGGGGGGCGAGAGGGAGGGGGCGAGAGAGGGGGGCGAGAGGGGGGGGCAAGAAGGGGGGGCGAGAGGGGGGGGGGGCGAGAGGGGGGTAGGGCGAGAGGGGGGCGAGAGAGGGGGGCGAGAGGGTGGGGGCGAGAGGGGGGCGAGAAGGGGGGGCGAGAAGGGGGGGGGCGAGAGGGGGGCGAGAGGGGGGGCGAAAGGGGGGGGCGAGAGGGGGGTAGGGCGAGAGGGGGGCGAGAGGGGGGGGGGGCGAGAAGGGGGGGGGGCGAGAGGGTGGGGGCGAGAGGGGGGGGGNCGAGAGGGGGGGCGGAGGGGGGCGAGAGGGGGGCGAGAGAGGGGGGGTGGGCGAGA
The DNA here is from genome assembly GCA_018977245.1 of Lethenteron camtschaticum. Lineage (NCBI taxonomy): Eukaryota > Metazoa > Chordata > Hyperoartia > Petromyzontiformes > Petromyzontidae > Lethenteron > Lethenteron camtschaticum. The sequence continues at coordinate 5,722,295 of MU249624.1, read as the reverse complement.
GGGGCGATCTCGCGTGTTGATTGCAGACTGACGACCATTAGCCCTGCAGAGGGCGCGTCGCCCGTGGCAGGGGATGTAGCTCAGTGGTAGAGCGCACGCTTCGCATGTGTGAGGCCCCGGGTTCAATCCCCGGCATCTCCACGCTTGGCCGATATTTTTTTTTATTCCAAAACTTTTTTTCTTTCATCTTCTTGGTTCTTTCGGTAAAGTCACGTAGAATGGAAATAATAAATAATAAAAATAAACATAATAAAATAATTATCACGACGTTTCGGCCACAACGCAAGCAGCCGTCCTCGGATAAAGAGCAGGTCTGTCGGGGAGACAGCGTTGTGGTCGAAACGTCGTGAGCATTATTTTATTATGTTTTATTTTTATTATTTTATTATTTCCCTTCTACGTGACTTTACCGAAAGAACCAAGAAGATGAATCCCTGCAGTCACGAAAGCTTTAAATCGAAAAAAAAAATTCATTCAACGTGCCTTAGTTTCAAGAAAGGTGCTTAACAGTACAATGGTATTATAACAGTATAATAACAGCGTAATGATAATTTAGTATAATGTTAGCGTTTTTCAGGTTATAAGTGCTGGCAATCAGAGCAACGCACGCGTCTACATGTGCATGAACGCTTCAAACTATTTATTCAATTGGGACGAGACGCAGAAATTCATCGCCCTCACCACGCTACTGGGCAAACGAATGCGCCAGGGTGCTCTTGCAAATGAGACGCTATCCTGGACTCTAGAGTTCTCACGTGGTTAAAGGAAAAACACTTAATAAACGCATGTGTGTTGTGCTGTGTTGAAGGAATGCTCGTGTGTGCAGCTCGGGTGGGGGAGGGAGGGGCTGGGTGTGGAGGGGCTGGTCACCGCGTGGTGCCCTTATAAAACTCAACGTTTAACCTACTCACGCAGGCTTGTGCCCGCCCTCACAGTCGGGCACATTTGCGGAATACACCACGCCGCCGTTGACCCTGGCCACTGACCAAACAACCCAACGTTCCTACCAGCTCCCTCCGCAGGAATGTGTTTTTGGAATTCTACCTTTGTTGGAAAATTTAATTAAATAAAAGCTTCAGACATGGAGATGCCGGGGATTGAACCCGGGGCCCCACAAATGCAAAGTGTCCGCTACACCACTTTGCTGCGTGCGCTCTACCACTGAGCTACCATCCCCACCACACTGGCTCAGTCTGCACCCAGTAACGTGACCTCGCTGTGTAAGGGGGCTATCTGGGTCATGTCCTGAGTTGAAGAATCTACTCAGAAATCTCGCAGACCTGTTCCTTTTCCCGGTTGTTAGATTGCGGCACTTGGAAGCAAACATTACCTGGGCTACCTGCGTGGACCATGAAAGTGACATCTCATCCACAGTAGGGGTCATCACAAAGAACACACGGCTAGATGAATGTGGCCCAGTGGCCTAATGGATAAGGCACCAGCTTGCAGAGCTGGGGGTTGTGGATTTAAGTCCCATTTGGATCTTCAGTGTTTTGGTAAAAATTAAACGATCATCTTTCTTCTTCAAATCACAATTTGATTTCCCATTCAATTTCCGAGGCATAATTTACCTCTACTCTTTTCAATAAAATTTCCCAAGTATCCTGATCTAATTTGTTGAGTTATCCTTCAGCGATGAGGACTCCAGACTGATTTTCGTCTCACCCACTCCGTTCGACCACCACTCGGCAGGTCACAACACTTTTCTCTCGCCTTTTTCCACGCACTGCTCGCATTTGGAAGTCCATCCTACGGTATTAAGTCTAATAACCTTGCTAATTTCCATAAATTTGTTAACTCTTATCGACTACAACTTTGATTGTAGTGCTGTTAATTGCTGACCGAGTGATATGTTGGCCCGCTGGATCTGTGCTCAGCAACCAAAACGAATGAACACAAGCAGGCGTTTTTGTCCAGGCCACGCATATTCCTTCGAGTAAAATTGGCCACTGGCAAAATGCGACCACGTGGAGATGCCGGGGATTGAACCCGGGGCCTCACACATGCGAAGCGTGCGCTCTACCACTGAGCTACATCCCCATTCTGGTCCTACTTGGGCGCAGTTCCACCTAGGTACAGTGTGAAACATCGTCATCAGCTTCTTCCTCTCCCTTGTCACCCCACTCACTCTCCTGTTGGCCCTGGGCCCTGTACCCACCAAGTCTTTGAAACAAAAATAAATAACAAGAATACATGTGGATGGATCCTATAATGCTTTCCCAATTTATTTATTCTTGAAAATATTTTATTCCAAAATAAAAACGTTTTTTGGATACTTTTAAGCACTTGTTTTCATCTCCAAATGTTTAAGGAAACCATTTCATCACTGTGTGCATCGCTAGTTATACATAATAGCAAGTTCCTGAAATCAACAAAAATTCATCCTAAAGTATCGTTCATTTATGGTAATATTTACGAGAGTTCATGTGCACCCCGATTACAGGGACATGAACCTTTGTTGGAAAAAGTAATTAAATAAAAGCTTCCGACATGGAGATGCCGGGATTGAACCCGGGGCCTCACACATGCAAAGCGTGCGCTCTACCACTGAGCTACATCCCCACCACACTCGCTCCGTCTGAACCCAGTAACGTGACCTCGTTGTGTCAGGGGGCTATCTGGGTCATGTCCTGAGTTGAAGAATCTACTCAGAAATCTCGCAGACCTGTTCCTTTTCCCTGTTGTTAGATCGCGGCACTTGGAAGCAAGCATTACCTGGGCTACTTCCAAGGACCATGAAAGTGACATCTCATCCACATTAGGGGTCATCACAAAGAACACACGGTTAGATGAATGTGGCCCAGTGGCCTAATGGATAAGGCACCAGCTTCCGGAGCTGGGGATTGTGGGTTCGAGTCCCATCTGGATCTTTAGTGTTTTGGTAAAATTCAACGATCATTTTTCTTCTTCAAATCGTTATTTGAGTTCCTATTCAATTACCTTGGCATAATTTTCCTCTACTCTCATAAAGGAAATTTCCCAAATATTCATATATATATTCTTATACTTTTCCACGTGATGATCAGCCACTGTCGTTGAGCTATCACTTGTGGCCAGGTCGCTTCTATTTCAAGAGATATTTCGCTCAGTGGCCCTGACCTGGTTAAATAAAATTGACCCGTAAAAACAAAGTTTTTCACTATAAATCCTTTATATGCGTAGCATCGGTTTTATTTTATTATTCATTCGTTTTTCTTGAGTAAAAGTTTCATTTTTATCACATTGGTATTTTAAATTAAATATGAAATTTTTTGTTTTCCTAAAAAGTGTAAAATTTTGGAAAAAATTGTTCACGAAAATAAATTGTCACGCACAACGAGTCTGTGTGCAAAATGTCAGCTCGATTGGATCACGGGAAGTGGGTTAAAAAACGACCGAAAGATTTGCACGGTCGTAAGCGCGCAAGCAAGCAAGCAAGTGACTTTACCGAAAAAACCTAAGAATATTAATATAAAGGATTTTAAAAAATGTTTAAAGGTCAAAACGACGAGGTCACCTTACTGGGTTCAGGCGGAGTCAGCGTGGTGGGGATGTAGCTCAGTGGTAGAGCGCACGCTTCGCATGTGTGAGGCCCCGGGTTCAATCCCCGGCATCTCCACGCTTGACCGATGTTTTTTTTATTCCAAATTTGTTTTTTCATCTTCTTGGTTCTTTCGGTAAAGTCACGTAGAATGGAAATAATAAAATAATAAATAATTCTCACGACGTTTCGGCCACAACGCAAGCAGCCGTCCTCAGATGAAGACCAGGTCTGTTGGGGAGACAGCGTTGTGGCCGAAACGTCGTGAGCATTATTTTATTATGTTTTATTTTTATTATTTTATTATTTCCCTTCTACGTGACTTTACCGAAAGAACCAAGAAGATGAATCCCTGCAGTCACGAAAGCTTTAAATGGAAAAAAAAATTTCATTCAACATGCCTTAGTTTCAAGAAAGGTGCTTAACAGTACAATGGTATTATACCAGTATAATACCAGCGTAATGATAATTTAGTATAATGCTAGCGTTGTTCAGGTTATAAGTGCTGGCAATCAGAGCAACGCACGCGTCTACATGTGCATGAACGCTTCAAACAATTTACTCAATTGGGATGAGACGCAGAAAATCATCGCCCTCACCACGCTACTGGGCAAACGAATGCGCCAGGGTGCTCTTGCAAATGAGACGCTATCCTGGACTCTAGAGTTCTCACGTGGTTAAAGGAAAAACACTTAATAACGCATGTGTGTTGTGCTGTGTTGAAGGAATGCTCGTGTGTGCAGCTCGGGTGGGGAGGGAGGGGCTGGGTGTGGAGGGGCTGGTCACCGCGTGGTGCCCTTATAAAACTCAACGTTTAACTTACTCACTCAGGTTGTGCCCGCCCTCACAGTCGGCCATATTTGCAAAATACACCACGCCGCCGTTGACCCTGGCTATTGACCGAGCAACCCAACGTTCCTACCAGCTCCCTCTGCAGGAATGTGTTTTTGGAATTCTACCTTTGTTGGAAAAATTAATTAAATAAAAGCTTCCGGCATGGAGATGCCGGGGATTGAACCCGGGACCTCACAAATGCAAAGTGTCCGCTACACCACTTTGCTGCGTGCGCTCTACCACTGAGCTACATCCCCACCACACTGGCTCAGTCTGAACCCAGTAACGTGACCTCGTTGTGTAAGGGGCTATCGGGGTCATGGCCTGAGTTGAAGAATCTACTCGGAAATCTCGCAGATATGTTCCTTTCCCCGTTGTTAGATTGCGGCACTTGGAAGCAAGCATTACCTGGGCTACCTGCGTGGACCATGAAAGTGACATCTCATCCACAGTAGGGGTCATCACAAAGAACACACGACTAGATGAATATGGCCCAGTGGCCTAATGGATAGGCACCAACTTCCTGGAGCTGGGGGATGTGGATTCGAGTCCCATTTGGGTCTTTAGTGTTTGGTAAACATTCAACGATCATCTTTCTTCTTCAAATCACAATTTTAGTTCCCACTCAATTACCTAGGCATAATTTACCTCTACTCTTTTCAATAAAATTTCCCAAGTATCCTGATCTAATTCGTTGAGTTATCCTTCAGCGATGAGGACTCCAGACTGATTTTCGTCTCACCCACTCCGTTCGACCACCACTCGGCAGGTCACAACACTTTTCTCTCGGCTTCCTCCACGCACTGCTCGAATTTGATAACCTTGCTAATTTACGTAAATATGTTAACTCTTATCGACTACAACTTTGATTATCGTGCTGTTCATTGTTGGGCCTCTGGATCTGTGCTCAGCAACCAAAACGAATGAACACAAGCAGGCGTTTTTGTCCAGGCCACGCATATTCCTTCGAGTAAAATTGGCCACTGGCAAAATGCCACCACGTGGAGATGCGGGGATTGAACCCGGGGCCTCACACATGCGAAGCGTGCGCTCTACCACTGAGCTACATCCCCGTTCTGGTCCTACCGCGGCGCAGTTCCACCTAGGTACGAGATTAAACTTCGTTATCAGCTCCTTCCTATCCCTCGTCCCCCACCCACTCTCCTGTTGGCCCTGGGCCCTGTACCCACCGAGTCTTTAAAAATAAATAACAATAATACATGTGGATGGATCTATAATGCTTTCCCAATTTATTTATTCTTGGAAATATTTTATTCGGAAATAAAAACGTCTTTTGGATACGTTTAAGCACTTGTTTTCGTATCAAATGTTTAAGTAAACCATTTGATCACTACGTGCATCCCTAGTTATACAAATAGCAAGTACCTGAAATCAACACAAATTAATTCTAAGGTATCGTTCATATCGGGTAATATTTACGAGAGTTCATGTCCACCCGATTATGCAGGTGGCCGTGGGCTCTATCCTGACGCCTGCTGCTGAATATTTGGAGTTTGCGTCTCTCTCTCTCTTCCTCGTGGTCGCGTGAATTTGTTTTTTGTCCGGCTCCGTCGAGTTTTCCCTCCACAATAGGAAACGTGCGCTTAGAGTAACTGGATGCTGCTATACATTTCCACGTGCTGATAAGCCACTGTCGTTGAGCTATCACTTGTGGCCAGGTCGCTTCCACATAAAGAGCTATTTCGCTCAGTGGCCTTGACCTGGAAAAAATTAAAGGTCAAAACGACGAGGTCACCTTACTGGGTTCAGGCTGAGTCAGCGTGGTGGGGATGTAGCTCAGTGGTAGAGCGCACGCTTCGCATGTGTGAGGCCCGGGTTCAATCCCCGGCATCTCCACGTGGGATTATTTTTTGAATGTTTATTTGAAGCTTCAAAACGAAAGTTGAATGCGGAAACTGAATGAGCGAACTTGATTTGAAGCTTTCGTGACTGCAGGAATTACTCTTTTTTCGGTAAAGTCACGTAGAATAAAGCAATGTAATCATTTTTTAATGTATTACTTATTTTCTTTCTACGTGACTTTACCGAAAGGTCGGGGAGGGGAGAGGCGACACATTGATTCTCGTTAACGTGAGCCAATAATAACGAAACTTTTAGGATAAATGTGTGTTTTGCTCTTTCTCCAGTAACATACAATGCACTCTGTTGGGGGCCTCTCTCACCGTGGTCGAACATTGACTCACCACTCGTTTGTAAATTCATAACACGTCGCCCTCTGCTGCTCGTTGCAGGAAATCCGAATGGAACTCAAAACAAATCAGAGTCAGGAATCTTGATATATTTATACCGGAGGAATTCGATGAACTATCAATCCATTTTTCACCGATGTCCACCAGGGGTGGGCCAGAAGAATTCCCCTGCCCGCACCCACGGCGAGACAAAAGGACGCGAGTTTCCAGCAAGGCATCGTTCGGAGGATCCTTTCGTCCATCGCGTGCGCTTGGCAGACTCAGACTATCGATTGCATTCGGAGTGCCCGTGCACGAACATCTCCACTTTTTTTTTCGATTTAAAGCTTTCGTGACTGCAGGGATTCATCTTCTTGGTTCTTTCGGTAAGTCACGTAGAAGGGAAATAATAAATAAAAAAATAAAACATAATAAAATAATTCTCACGACGTTTCGGCCACAACGCAAGCAGCCGTCCTCAGGTGAAGAATTAAACACCACGCTCCAGAGCTTCATGGCTCATCAGGATCAAGATTCTGATTTTGTTAACAACAACGCTGAAAATATGTCACTGGCTACGTTTAGGATAGCGCACTTATTGGTAACATATGACGAAGGGTCATTGCTCGAAACGTCACCTCTAATTTTTATTTTATTTTAATGCTACGGCGGTAATTGATGAACGTGTTGAGTTTTTGTATATATTGTATCGTAAATAGAAAAAAATATATTTATATGTTGAATAAGCCACGTATAAAACTTGTAATTACTTTCATAAACATCGATATATTAATATGAACGTTAAAGCTGTGGTTTATTTCATCGTGGACTTATGTTTAATATGAAGTTAAACTGTATGCGTAATTAAAATAAAAAAAATAAAAATCACGACCCAGATGGGACTCGAACCCACAATCCCCAGCTCCGGAGGCTGGTGCCTTATCCATTAGGCCACTGGGCCAGGCAGTGCCAAGGTGTCTCATTTGGGTCATCATCACCACCAGCCATGGTCAATCCACTGCTGAATGAAAATGTTCCCGTGCCATCGTCATAGCATCACGGTTGCGAGATGTTAACTCCCTCGCCTGGTATGCAGGAGGCCGTGGGTTCGATCCCGACCCTGACGCCTGATTGTTTTGGAGTTTGCGTGTCTCTTTTTCCGTGTTCGCGTAGATTTTTCTCCCGGATCCTCCGGGGCTTTTCCCTCCACATTTAGAATCGACGCGCGTTTAGAGTGTTTGAGCTGCTGCTAGAAATCTTCACGTGATGATAAACCACTTAGTCGCGCTGCCATCTGTGGCCGGGTGGCTTCCGTGAAAGAGCTTCATAGCTCAGTGAGCCTTACCTGGTAAAATAAAAAATCTATGTTTTCGTGGTCATCTCAAAATGTCAATGCGATGTCACAATCCACGTGGCAAGTCAATGTCGTGGGCTGGCACTCCGCTGTTAGTCTCGTTATCGTCTCTCACTGGCCGGAACGCGTCCTGCGTGTCCACGCACAGCTTGACTTCTCTGCGCAGTCAATGTGACCGATGTCTTCAACCAGTGGTGCGTGTTCTCTCATCATCCACGTGTTCTTCTTCCTGTCTCAACCTCGCAGTGTCATCACCACTATCCACCGCTGGATGAATATCAGCGTGACGATGATGTCTCTACCCTGCGCGTGCGTGTTCTCTCATCATCCACGTGTTCTTCCTCCACCCCCTCATGTGCCGTGCCGGCCTTCATTGATGCTGCTCGCTGCTGACAGCACATGCCCCAACAGTCTGTTAAAGGCTACACAGTGGTGGGGGGGGTGGAGGTGTTTGTCTTTGAGTGTGGTAGACAGCGCTGATTTGAAATGATGGACCTGTTGCGTGGGTACGTGTGTGTGTATGCGTGGGTGTGTATGCGTGGGTGTTCGCTAACAGCACTTGCCCGACAAGCCTATTGAGGCTATACGGGGGATCTTTGTTCCAACTTGAGCGGTCGTGCAGCTGCGCTACGAACCCGGGCAAAACGAGTTCGATTGCCGCTCACGGCTACCAACATCGGTGACGATTATCTGAACCAGTCCTGGACCTCCCCTAGGTCGACTCAGCCTCAAATGAGTACCTGGTGCGATGTGTAAACATCGCCACTAGGGAGACAAAGGCGGCCTGGCGTGGTGTTGGCCACCTACCCCCTCGTGTGACGTGCCGGCCTTTATAGGTGCTCGCTAACAGCACTTGCCCCAACAGTCTGTAAACGTTTTCTTGGTTCTTTCGGTAAAGTAACGTAGAAGGGAAGTAATAAAAATTAAACATAATAAAATAATTCTCACGACGTTTCGGCAAACGCAAGCAGCCGTCTCAGGTGAAGAACAGGTCTGTCGAAAGATAGCGTCTCATTTTATTATGTTTAATTTTATTATTTTATTATTTCCCTTCTACGTGACTTTACCGAAAGAACCAAGAAGATGAATCCCTGCAGTCACGAAAGCTTTAAATCGAAAGTCTGTTAAGGCTATAGGGCGATCTTTGTCTTTGTTCCAATTAGCCTCAAAGTGCACCGAGCCTGGCACAAGGGGTCTGCGGTGACTTCACCGCCAATTAGCGGTGAGTGTCGGCTGTTGACGCGTTAATCAACGCGCAGAGAGGTGGCCGATTGAACCTCTCTCTGGCAACGTGAGACCTGATAATTGTTTTTTTACCCTTCTATCTGGCAACAAAACTGAACCTTTTTACAAGGAGTCATGTTTGCATAGACCACAATACCTGCAGCCATAATGCAAACAAAAAACACAACTTTGATAATGTATGCACTGTCCTTGAAGTTGATTAGTCCACACCCGAGACAGCTTTCCTTAGAGCCTAGTCTCACATGGGTTGGACCAGATGACGCCAAAATGCAAACATGACTCTTGTAAAAAAAGGTGTCAGTTTTGTTGCCAGATAGAAGGGTAAAAAAACAATTATCATATTTTTAACTGGCAAATGAGGTTCTAATGGTGTAAACGCGACACCTGTTTTGCAATCATCAGGCGCGTGCAGCGCCTCGCAACTTAATTCGCATATCAACGGTGCGCAAGATAATTGGTGACGGTGGTGCATTCCATGAGCCTGGATCAGATATTTCGGCTACCAGCTGCACGAGGCGGCAACAGCACATCCGATCAGCACGGTTGACTATGTACGGTGCGAAAGAAGTTCTACATACATAGTATCAGCGATTCCAATGCTTTGCCGTGGCTATTAGTAGTGAATTATGCGATTCCCGTGTGAAATGAGTGGAGGGGGTTATCAAATACTGAACTCATATTAGCCGTGCAAATGTATTTATGTGTGTGTGTTGAACTTATTTCGCGCCGTACGTAGCCGACTAATCGTTGGTGCGGAATATCCATCGCGACCACTCACGACGCAAGATGCGGCCGCTCATCTTTGGGATTCTCGCAATTTCTGCTCCGGTCCGTGTACTATCAACAATAATCAAGACCCACCGCGAGACGCTGGGTCTGATGACCCACGTGCGTAGATTAATTTTCAAACCACGTCCCCCACCCCACTCCACCCCCCTCCACCCCACCCCCCTCCACCCTCACCTCCATCCCCCTCCACCCCACCCCTCCATGAAAATTGCGGCCAGGTGTGAAAACCAGAATCTCCGACTCTCCGATCGGTACACCGAGCCGAGGTGTCGGCCAATCGGGGGCGAGCAGTGGGGTATTTAAATCCCACGTGGCGGGGTGCGGGGGAGCACGTGGCATATTGCTGGTTCAACTCACGTAGGCGTTAACCCCCGTGCCCGGTAAGCCAATAGCCCTTGTCCAAAGTGCACCTAGCCTGGCACAAGGAGGGGGAAGAGAGGGTGGTGTGTGTGTTGGTCGTGTAAAAGCCTTCTCGATTTTGCGAGTACTTGCCACAGAACGAGGGCATGTACAGCCCTGTTGTCAATCCACTGCTGGATGTGTGCCTCCCTCCACACGCTGCGATGCATGTTTTTGTGTGGGTCGTGTTGGTGGCGGTGGCATGAGCATACGTCTCGCTGGTCTGTGCTTGGTTGGAGAAGTTGAGAAGGGAAGCCGTAGACGGTCAAGAACAGTACAGTACAACACTGGCTTTTTCAGCACAGCACCGTAGCCGCTTGTACCATGCGTGATGCATGGCGGTCACGCGTCTGCAATGCACCATCCATGTACAACACCTGATTTTTGGCTTCCGAGAATCTAACGGATCGGGTCTGTTCATTCCGAGCAATTCCGTTCGAGGCGAAACGCGGCCAGGGTAACTCTGTGGTTGTGCGTTGTTTCGCGTCAAGTAATCGTTGAGAGAATGTTCGATGTTTAAGCTCGTGTAATGTGAAGCGTTGCGTGGGGGGGTTTTTGTTGCAAGTTCCTAAACGTTGTGTAATGGGCGGTGGAGACTCCAACCGCTAGTGGCCGCTGTATTCGGAATGTTGCAAGAAAAAACGGTGCGGGTCGAATCGTAACAATTGTATCGCATGGTGGTCGTGAATACTGTTACACCTGTCGAACATAAGGTTAACTTGGCGTATAAAAAAGTGTAAAATCCAATTTTGTATTCGTATCCCCATTGTGGACACTTTCTTAGCGTTGGCGAAACGGGCCGCGCGAAGTGGGTATTGCAGAGCCACGTCTGAGACGCGCCCACCCTCGCCCCTTCCCTTCCCTTGGGTGGCGCTGTTTCAATTGTTGGCGTGGTCACACTGCGGGCGGGAGGTGAGGAGTTTGCGTTTTTGAGCTCCCCCCCCCCCCCCAATTGCAGACGGACCCGATTGCTTGCTGCTACTCTAGCAGGTTGAAGCGACTTGTGGCTGCTCAAAAACAAACCACGCTCGCCGCCGCGCCGCCGCACCACCACCACCATGCCCCGGGAAAAGGTCGCCGACACGCGCATCCATCGGTTCAAGTACAAGGGGAAGGACATGAACGTGAGTTTCCTGTCCTAGTCTCCGCTCGCCTTCGTGGCTCAAGTTAGGAGGAGGAGATGGAAGTCTCCCTTGGTGAGGGTGGGGGGGTAGCTGCAGGCAGGACCTGATTTAAGGTTTCGACTTCAAGCTTTCGTGACTGCAGGGATTCATCTTCTTGGTTCTTTCGGTAAAGTCACGTGACTTTACCGAAAGAACCACGGCCCAAGCATTTCTGCTTTGTTCGGCCTTCTGTAATTAACTCTCTCGACAGCTGCTACTGCCCCATATCACTACAGCCGCAATCGCTCGCTAAAGCTGATACCAAAAAATAAACTCTCTCCGATCAACCGTAGGGACTGCAACAACGCCGCCTCTTCCCCTGCAAGACTGTCCCATTGAGAATGAGATTTGTGTGAAAAACACCCTTTGAAGGTGTTGCTTATTTTTGCAATTAAAACATCTCGGTTTATCTCCCGGTGTTTCTCACCATGGGGGGGGGGAGTTGATGTGACACTGCCGCTTTTGCTTACACACTGTCTATTCTTGCTATACAAGTATATACATTCAAGAAAATATTTTTGTCATACAAACAAAAAATCCATAGTCAAATTTTATTTTTTCATCGGCCGTTGGCAGTGCCCGCTGTTTGGAAATCCGGCCCTGGCTGTGGATGATGGCGTTGCTAAAACTAATTTGGCGTGGTGAATTTTGCCAGGTGAAGCCCACTGAGCTGTATTTTCCTTTCCACAGACGACCCAGCAACAAACAACCCATGATGGCTCCATCGAAGTTGCTTTATCATCATTACACGTGGAAATTGTATAGGCACTGCCAAATAATCTAAACGCATGGTTTGGATTCTTGCGCTCGTTAACCCGATCCGATACGAGCAAACTCCCCCCCCCCCCCGTCACGTTTGTCCCCGTTCGCGCACCCCAATTGTTGGCGTTGCCGCTACGATAGCCGAGTGGCTGACCAAAATAATGGCAAAAACAACCCCACGATCAGTGCTGGATTACCTTGGTAGCGCAAGTAGCTACTACACATGCAGTAGTAGCTACAGGCCGTGCACTTTCAAGGGCCCCGCGCTAAATGCTTTCAAGCTATCAATTCCGATTCGGTGATTCGGCACTTGCTCTATTGTTATAGTACTATACAGCCTTCAACTTTTATGAACGACTGGTTAAGGTTAGCGATTTGTCTTATCTGGCTGTATAACAAATGAGAACCTACAATTACTTTACTATGCAAGTTAAACGTGTTTAATATTTATTTAGTCTTATTTAGGGCTCCTTTCTAACAAATGCCACATGCCCCGCACTCTTAATCTGTCGCTGCACACACGATGTTAACTGGTGCTGGGGAAAGTCTTTTGATGCGGTGTGCGCTGCTGGATGGGGAGGTGATGAGCGAGGCTTGGCCACTTGTTTTTAACGCTAACCAGAGTTTTGATCCTCGGCTTTTGAGTACTCAACTCTGCATGAGCATTGGGGGTGGGGGGGGCGCGTGGTGCATTTAACCAGCGCATGGCGAAAGACCCCCGGTACTTCCCCAGACGGACCCCCCCCCAAAAAAACCACGCCGTGTAAATACGGTCATCGCGTCTCGAGCAGCGCTTTCTTCTCGTGCAATGGTTTGTCGTCCTTGTCCGGTTTTGTCTCTATGCACTTGACCTCTTCCCTGGTCAGGAGCTGAGGCGGCAGCGGATGGAAGTGACCGTGGAGCTTCGCAAGAACAAGAAGGAGGAGGGCACATGAAGCGTCGCAACCTGGGCTGCTCGCTCATGGAGGCGCCCGGCGACCACATGGACGACCGCGACTCGCCCGTCTTGAACACCAGATGTGTACGGGCGGCTTTGGCTTGTGTGTGTGTCCGCGCGCGTGTGAATGCTAAGCGAGGGGGGGGGGGNTCTGCCTGTGATCTGGTTGGGGGTTATTGTTGGGGTTAATCATCTGGTGGGGGAGGTTAAAATCGCTTACGTTGAACTTCTTTCGTATGGTACCTGGCCAACCCGTGCTAATTGTCGGTACGTACAGGTGCGTGCGTTTGCAAAAAAAACGAAGCCCATTGCGGTGGTGTATCCTGGTCAACTTGCAAAAAAACCGAAGCTCTAACAAGTCTAACCGTGACACGTCAACTTTTGTGTTTGTTGCGTGGCTCGCAAGAAAGCTCCCCAACGTCATGACCGTCGGCGACATCATATGCGGAGTGAAGAGCGGCAACTCTGAGCAACTCCTGTATGCGACGCAGGCGGCGCGGTGAGGAGGGAGCGGGGGGGGGGTGGGAGCGGGGGGGGTGGTGAGGAAGGGAGGGGGGGGGTGGGAGCGGGGGGGGTGGTGAGGAAGGGAGCGGGGGTGGGAGGGGGGGGTGTGAGGAAGGAGCGGGGGGGGGGTGGAGGGGGGGTGGTGGGAAGGGAGCGGGGGGGGTGGGCGGGGGGTGGTGAGGAAGGGAGCGGGGGGGGGGTTGGGAGCGGGGGGGTGGTGAGGAAGGAGCGGGGGGTGGGGCAGGGGGGTGGTGGAGCGGGGGGGGGTGGTGAGGAGGAGGGGGGGGGTGGGAGCGGGGGGGTTGGGAGCGGCGGGGGGGGGTGAGGGAGGGGGTGGGGGCGGTGAGGAGGGAGCGGGGGAGGGAGGGTGGTGGGAGCGGGGGGGGGGGTTGGAGCGGGGGGGGGGGTGAGGAAGGGAGCGGAGGGAGGGTGGTGGGAGCGGGGGGGGTTGGAGCGGGGGGGTTTTGGGAGCGGCGGGGGGGGTGAGGAAGGGACCCTCATCGTGACAGCACGATGAGGGTCCGCGTCACATTTTGTCTTGTCGGGGAGGGGGGGCCGGGTGGGGGTGCTCACGGCAGGGACTGCCGGTAGCTAGCAGGCCCATCGATGAAGAACACTTTTTAGTTCGTGGGTCTGCAACAACAAAAATAACAAAGGGTAATTTTTTTGTTCGAATTCGGTGCCAAACTCTAAGAGCCACAATGCACCGTGTTGAACACGTGACGGTGGTCCTTGATAAAATACCATCACGGAGCAGTCCTTTAAAGAGCCACGCGTGGCTCCAGAGCCGCAGCTTGCCGACCCCTGTCCTAGTTGGAGGCCCTTTTTTAAATATTACGATTATATAATCCAAGCATCTTTTATACACACCGTGCAACGTAGGCGTTCGACTCTACATCATTCGTCGGCCAGCAATTGTGTAAAAGCATCCATTCGTGGATTATGCTCTCTCCCTGGTGAAGTCTGCAATGATCGTGGGTGGCCTTGACCTCTTGACCTCGTCTCAAGTCCACGCCGACCTGCTGCTGTGCCCCACTGCTTTTGCACGGTCTTGTGTTTAGGCTTGAGATGAACAACTATAGATGGTGTCTCATCTCGTCACTTTTTAATTTCCCAATGTGGTGGCGAGTTCAGTGGTAAATTTGTGCTCGAGGTCCCTCGTGTGTAAAGCTGAAAAAAAATTGAGGACGCTTTACATTTCACATCACACTTAATTTAGTTTGTTTTGAGCTTGTGTTGGTTAACTCGCACCCCCGCCCCCGCAGGAAGATGCTATCCCGTGACAAGCACCCACCCTTGAACGACATAATCGCGGCGGGGCTGGTGCCGGATTTCGTGGCGTGCCTGGACCGCGAGGACTGCCCGCCGCTGCAGTTCGAGGCGGCGTGGGCCCTCACCAACATCGCCTCGGCACCGGCGAGCAGACGGCCATCGTGGTGGCGGCCGGTGCCGTCCCGGCGCTCGTGCGCCTTGTCACCTCTCCGCACCCGCACATCAGCGAGCAGGCCGTCTGGGCGCTGGGCAACATCGCCGGTGCGTGGTTGGTGGAGGGTGGTGCAGGTGTGGTGGCAGAGTTGTCCCCACTGCTAGGCTGAAGGAGCGGTCTCTGTCTCTGTCGCTCTGTCGCACTCTCTCCTGGGTGCTGCTGCAGGTGATGGGGCGGAGCACCGCGACCTCGTGGTCAACAGCGGCGCCGTGGGTCCGTTGGTCGCCCTGCTCGAGAACCGCGACATCAACGAATTCCACGTGCGTGGCCCTCCCCGCTCGGCCCTATCGCCTTCTCTCCATCGAACGAACAAAATCTGCATAATAAAACTGTAACGGATTTATTGTAAAAATGTTTCCAAATTAACCCACGTCGTCTTTGGGCAATTCTATGCCTTCCCACCCCAGGTGGGCCTGCTCCGCAACCTGACGTGGACTCTGTCGAACCTGTGCCGGAACAAGAACCCGGCGCCGAGCGTAGCGACGGTGTTGATGCTGCTGCCCGCAATGGTGCGGCTGCTGCACCACGCCGACCACGAGGTCCAGGCGGACGCTGCCTGGGCCCTCTCCTACCTCACCGACGGCACCAACGAGCGCATCCACTTGGTGCAAACGCAAGGGGTCACGCCACGCCTCGTCCAACTACTGGGCTGCGACATGCCGACCGTCGTGGTGAGTGGTGGTGGTGGTGACGCTGTTTCTCGGTTGGGAGGCAGACGCCCTCGCAACGGAGGGCGGCGGAGCGACACTCGGGACGAGGCGCTGGGCAGATAAAACTCAGCGAGTTGCCACAGTAGGGGAGCACTGCTGGTGCATCTGCCAGTCATCTCGGTTGGTCAACTCATGGCACTTGGGTCTGTCCCGTGACCCTCCTGTCAGTAACGAACCTTTAACACTTAACGCGGCCTCAGTGCACCTGGCTTTTGGCACAGGCGCCGTGGTGATGTCACTGCCACTTGGAGGTGAATGGCAATTGAGCGGTGGTGGTACAGATTGGCGGTTTGGGGTGGTGTGGGTGGTGAATGGACTGATGGTTGATGTGGTGGTGGTGGACAGCAATTTGTTCTGGCTTTTAATGACCACATTTTTACAATGATGAGATTTATCAGTGATCCAGTGCTGCAGCGCAACTGTTTTGTAAAGCTGCATGTGATGCCCTCCAGAATCGGAATCCTTTATACTGGAGGAGGAATCCGATGAGCTATAAAATGTTTTTCACCTGTCCGGTAGGGGTAGCAGTGGCAAGTTGCAACGACAAACGATTCTAAAACATGATAGGAGTGCGAAGTATAGGAAAGGTAAGCCAGTGACTAATTAAATGCAAGTAAATCGAGTATATAAAAGTACAAACGATGTGCAAGTGTGGGTTCTCAATTCCTAGGCCCTGGACTACGCTCCCTAAGCTGCCCCCTCCATGAACCTGGCAAGGGGGTGGCTGTTAAACTCCGCAGTGGTGTTTTCAGGTTTTGTTCTCTCTCGCTGTCGATTTTTTCCTGAGACGATGCAAGGTTGAGTCCTTCTTCCAGCAGGTGTGCGGGTAACGCATCTACAGGGGTCTCTTCCCCTTGTAACCTACAGCTCCTCCGCCCTGCAGGCATGATGCTTGCATTGCGTGGCCGTGAATGACCTTAGATTATGCTCGAACGATGCAACGGTTTTTTTTCTAAAAATGTGAAATCTAATTTGTATCCATATTGTGGGCACCCTAACGTGTTTTTTTTTCGGAACAGGCCGTGTGTAAGTGGGTATTGCAGAGCTACGTCTGAAATGCACCTCCCCCAAAACCCTTCCATTTGGCTGCTGCTTAATAATTGCCATGGCCACACTGCAGGGGGAGTTACCTTATTGCATGTTTAAGACCCGAGCAGACGACCAGACCTGCTGCTGTTACACTCGTAGGTTTGGAGAGCCTTCAGCTGCCCAAACGATCCATTCCACCACCACGGGATCTGGTCTCCAACAACACTCGCATCTATCGGTTCAAGTATAAGGGAAAGGACATGACCGCGAGTTTCCTGTCTGCTGCCGCCCTCCCCCGACCACCACTAGACCCCATGCCTGCGTGCGATCGGAAACATGGTGACGGGCACGGACGAGCAGACGCAGGTGGTGCTGAAGGCCGGTGCGCTCGACATGTTCCCATGCTGCTGCGCCACCCAAGAGCAACATCCAGAAGGAGGCCACGTGGGCCCTGTCCAACGTGGCGGCTGGCCCCATAGACCAGATCGAGCAGATCATCGCCGCCGGCCTTGTGCCTCACCTCATTCACGTCCTGGACAAGGTGGGTGCGTGTAGGGGCTTGGTACGGTCAACTTGGTCGGTCTACCTGGGTCTGTCCCGTGTTGGCGAGCCCTTCGACCCTTCATGTGGTGGCCTCGGTACACCTGGCACAGGCACCGTGGTGACATCGCCATCGCGTATGGCGAATGGTGGATATCATTGGCTGTCGTGTAGTGGGGAGCCACTGGTAATTATAGTGGTTGGCACGCTGCAATGAACACGGTGCCCTAGTTAAGATTACTGCTCCACGACCAGATGACGATTATCTGAACCGGTCCTGGGCTGCCTCCCCTAAGTCGACTCGGCCTCAAATGAGTACCTGGTGCGGTATTAAAAACATCGCCATTGGGGAGACAAAGGCGGCCAGGCGTGGTGCTGCCCCCCCCAATCCCTCGTGTGCCGTGCCAGCCGTCATAGGTGCACCTATGACAGGACTTGTGCCAGGCTGTATGGGTGGGGGGGATCTTTGTCCATTGCCTTTTGTTTGAGGGCGGGTGGGGTGGCCGTGTCCATCCATTCCTCCACAGGGCGACTTCAAGTGTCAGCGCGAGGCCATCTGGGCCGTGACGAACTTCACGAACGGCGGCTCCGTGGAGCAGATCGTGTACCTCGTGCAGGAGGGCGTGCTCAAGCCCATCCTGAACCTCTTCTGCTCCAAGGACAGCAGGAACGTGCAGGTGGCGCTCAACGCGCTGGGAAACCTCTTCCTGGTGGGTTTTGCCCGCGTGTCGTCATCGTGGCCACGGCTGCCCCCTCCCCACCGGGGTGGCCCCGTTTGTCGGTTCGGTCCACTCGCACGCTCCCACCGCCCCACGCTGTGCTCTCTTAATTCTCATTAAAACCATTGTGCCAACTTTGGTCGTGGTGGCTTTCGGCTCTGTCCTCTTACAGATGGGGTCAGCGCATTGCCCGGTGTTTTCTGATGCGCTATCGTGGCCGTCTGGAATGCTCTTCCAATATTAGGAAGCGACTGGGAGCTATGTACTTTAAAATAATCTGGCTTGAACTCATTTCGGAACTTTGTGCGGTTTGTCCTTCCCCCACACCTCTGATTTTTAGCACAGTTGGCTACGTACGAAGCAAGACGTTCAACATATTCTCCTATCCTCCATTACATCAGCTGCATACTTGATCTGTTATTTCGCATTTTTTTTGCATGACGTCTGACGTGTTGCCGAGCTCTGGTTCGTGAAACAACAACTTGGTACAAACTTTAAAAACTACTTGCCAACAAAGCCGTTTAACTAAACTTTCGAGTTGCGAGGTGGATGCTTCTCAATGCGACCACCCAGTGGGTACAATTTGATAACGACGACACGAGTTGACCGCAACTAGCCGTTTTACAAACCGGACCCTCGTTCGCTGTGGGTGCGAAGGCCGCGGAGAAGATTGGCGAGGTGGAGAACATGACGCTCATGGTGGAGGAGGGCGAGGGGCTGGAGAACCTGGAGATGCTCAGATGCACGAGAACGAGACCATTTACAAGACGGCGCTCGCGCTCCTCGACAAATACTTCAGCACCGTGAGTACTCCCCTACCTCTTCTTGGTTCTTTCGGTAAGTCACGTAGAAGGGAAGTAATAAAATAAAAAAATGAGACCAATAAAATAATTCTCACGACGTTTGGCTACAACGCAAGCAGCCGTCTTCACCTGAAGACGGCTGCTTGCTGAAGACGGCTGCTTGCGTTGTAGCCGAAACGTCGTGAATTATTTAATTATGTTTTATTTTTATTATTTTATTACTTCCCTTCTACGTGTCTTTACCGAAAAAACCAAGAAGGATGAATCCCTGCAGTCACGAAAGCTTTAAATCGAATTTTTTATTTTACTTTTATTAATTTTAATTAAAAAAACCTACGTGACTTTAAAAAAAAACCTAAGAATATGAATCCTTGCAGTCACGAAAGCTTCAAATCTAGAGTTGCTCTTGGAACCCATGGCCCTCCTGTATGCCAGCAGAGGTCGTTAACATCTTGCTACCGTTGAAACGGCAATCGTGCTGTGACTGTTCCACCTGAAGACGGAAGCTTGTGTTGCCTGCGAAACGTCGTGATTTTTATTAATTTCTTTATTTTACTTATTAATATTAATTTTAATTTTTTTACCTACGTGACTTTACCAAAAAAAACCTAAGAATATGAATCCTTGCGGTCACAAAAGCTTCAAATCTAGAGTTGCTCTTGGAACCCATGGCCCGCCCTCCTGTATGCCAGCAGAGGTCGTTAACATCTTGCTACCGTTGTGCTTTCTTCCCCGCACCCTGGAGGAGGAGGATGGGAAAGAGCTGGTGAGGCCGACGGTGACTGGGAGCGTGTACATGTTCACTCAGCCCAGTGACGAACACGGCCGCGGCTTCGGCTTCTGAGCTGCCAACAGGGAGGAAGGACGGCAGAGGTAGCGGGAACTAGGCACCTCCCGTCGCGTGACTTGCAAGTGCGAAACGGAGGTTTGAATGCTGCCGGCAAGTCATCTCTGTCTACGCTTGCGTGTTCGGTGCCAAGAGTAGTGGGAATATAGGGTGGGGGATGTCTTTCTGTTTGTGCAACGGAGTGAGGTTGAACATCACCTCCGCTGAAAATATGGCACGCTATCAAATTCTGTTCCTCCCTAGTCTATGGACCACAGCAGAATTTTGGGGCTACACGTTTCTGTTCATGGCTAATACCTGGGTTGTGATGTCTTCATAAATAAGGTCGTTTACATATTGACTTTTTTATTGGCTTTTTAAAGACGTTGGCATAACTCCGGTCTTGCCGTCTCGCTGATGGTATCAACGGGGGGAAACTAAATTTCGATTTAAAGCTTTCGTGACTGCAGGGATTCATCTTCTTGGTTCTTTCGGTAAAGTCACGTAGAAGGGAAGTAATAAAATAATAAAAAAACATAATAAAACAATTCTCACGACGTTTCGGCCACAACGCAAGCAGCCGTCCTCATTCAGACTCTGCCTCGACGGACCTGGTTTTCACCTGAGGACGGCTGCTTGCGTTGTGGCCGAAACGTCGTGAGAATTGTTTTATTATGTTTATTTTTATTATTTTATTACTTCCCTTCTACGTGACTTTACCGAAAGAACCAAGAAGGGGGGAAACTAGTTCACCTGGGTCCGTGGTGCTACTCTGCTCGCAAGAGCTCGGTGTGGAGTCTTGGTGATCCTCGCATGTCTTTAAATCGGCGTTTCAGTTGCATGTTCCATGTATTCTTGGTAATGTTTCCAGCCTGAAAGTCTCAACTCTAATGGTTGACGGTGCTTTTTCACACTGTCCCTTTCTGTGCGAGTCTCACCGCATCTAAGTGGTGTTTTTTCATCGAAACTGGTACGTTTTGGAGCTTGTGGTGGTTATAATAGCTCAATGCACATTAAACACAAAGCTGTCTGCGCTAATGCAGCGGTGTTAAACGACAGCTTTGAAATCCGAGCACTTATTTAAGTTTAAATTATAACAAAGCTTTATTGACTGTTTTATGTATCCTGAAGTTTTACTGTTAATGACAAATAAAGATTGCTACTTGAAGGTTACATCTACAATGTTTTTATTTATTTAAGTGGTGGTCAGATTTTGACCTATAATGTGAATGTCTTTCCCCATCAACTCTGCCTTGGTGTCCTACTCCCAACCTGCAGTGACCAGTGTGGTGAAGTATGGTCAAAGAGCTGTGCGAGTCGGCAGTCTCGTGCGGTTTCCCATTTGTGCCCTATATTGGAATGCATCTACTGCGCGGCAAGTGAGGGAAACCCTTTAAAGGGGCCGTCCATAAATGACGTCACGCACCTGGGGGGATGAGATGTGTGACGAGGGGGGTTGAGAAATGTGACGTCAATCAAAATGCGCAACTTTAAATATAGACAACACGTTCTACTTAATTAAATAGACTTTGTAATAATTTCTCGTGCAGCGCCACATTAAATACGCACTACAATGACAATAGTTTAAAGCGATTTGAAGCATGTTTTATTTGGGGGGAGGGGTCTGACCTTTTGTGACGAGGGGGGTCAAATGTCCAAAATCGCGTGACGTCATTTAGACGGCCCCACAGTACTCTGTTAATATTGTGACCATGTTACCCCTCCTGTTTTATTTTTGTGGGCAATTGCTTAAACTTATGTTTTATTTTATTTTTTTATTCCATTCTACGTGCTTTTACCGAAAAACCAAGAAGATTTTAAAAAGCACTTTACGTACTCTGAGATGTTAATGACTTGTAAAAAGCTGCCACTTCTGAGGTAGGAAAACAGAACGGGACTTATCGCGATAAAAGGGGGGGGGGNAGAACTTCAGGTAAACGCCGCATACCCTTGGAGTTATACATTAAAACACGATAGACAACCACAAACTTTAATATTTAATGTTGTGGGAATATCTGGTAGCGATTTCTTTTCTTCCCAGGATTGCTCCTCCCCTCACGATGACTATCCTGGGAAAACGGGACACGTAGCAACCCTCGTATTCGACTTTTTTAAATCCTTTATATTAAGTTCGCTTGCTTGCGCGCTTATGACCGTGCAAATCTTTTGGTCGGTTTTTAACCCACTTCCCGTGATCCAATCGAGCTGACATTTTCCACACAGACTCGTTGTGCGTGACAATTAATTTTCGTAAAAAAAAGTTTCCAAAATGTTATACTGTTTAGGGAATTTTTTTAAATATTTAATTACCAATTGCTTAATGCTGGCAGACAATCATCTGACCCATAGGTGGCAGCCATCTCAAGCCAGAGGACGAGAGGACTAGCCGCCACGCATATAAAAGATTTATAGTGAAAAACTTTGTTTTTACGGGTTAATTTTTTTAAAATTTTCATTTTATGGAGGGCTTGTGCCATTTTTAGAGCATTGCTACACTGCCGTTTAGGAGAATTTGGTGTTTTCTAAAGTGAGGCGAGTGTCAATATTTACCCAGACAACCGTCCCCCCCCCCCCCTAGGTTTTCAGAATTCTTATCGGAAAGAACCCTGCGTTGGTCTTGGGCCAATTCCCTGACGAATGTAGGAAAGTACATTTCTAAATTCGAATGCTAACGTGGCAGCTTAATTCTTTGGTTCTTTCGGTAAAGTCACGTAGAAAGAAAATAAATTAAATAGAGTACGACGTTTCGATTGCAACACAAGCAGCCGTCTTTATGTAGAACTAAATTTGAGAGACAAAACGGACAGACTTCATTTTATGGAGGTTTCAAAAAAATCTCTTGCAATAAACGGTACCGTAAGAGATGTATGATATTCCTCGTAGAAGGGAAATATTAAAATTTTCCCTTTTACGTGACTTTACCGAAAGAACCAAAAATGTTAATCCCTGCAGTCACGAAAGCTTTCAATCGAAATTTAGATGTGTGGTAATTACATATATGATGACACGTGAGGTCTGGAGTGACCGATGTAGAATCTAATGATCTTAAGGCAGGGTTGGAAGAATAAGGGTCACCCTAAAGATAGTCAAGAAGATACGCTTCACAGATGTATAAAAATGTTGCTTGTCTGGCATGCGGGTGGTGACGCTAATGGCACTTGCCCCAAAAGTCGAACCCGGCCACCTGAGTTCGATTCCCGCTCACGGCCAACACGAGTGACAGATTTATTCGAGCCGGTCCTGGGTTTTTTAGGGGTCGACTCTGCCTCCATGAGAACCTGGTGGTGTGTGTGTGAACGTCGCTGCTTGGGGAGACAAAGGCGGCCGGGCGTGGTGGTGCTGGCCACCCACCCCCCCCCTCGTGTGCCGTGTCAGCCTTCATAGGTGCTCGCTCATGGCACCTGCCCGGTTCGTTCTCTTTGTCTGACGCTTGAATCTGGTCAATGAGGTGCTGCCACTTTGTACCAACCCTGCATTGATCCGCACGGTGGCGCACGAACAAACTCGTGTGGTGGGGGCAAAGATATCCCGTGGTGTCCTCTTTATTATTTAACACGCTTTTATTTAACTCACGCCGTCTTGTATCCTTACAAAATATTGTAACTCAATTTTTACCCACTTCCCAATGTGCTATCGACTGCAAACTTTGTATACTTAAGTCATACTGACAAGATTATATTCTATCTAATAAAAATATATATTTAAACATTTTATACGCTTTGCTTTAACTCGCTCCGTCTTGTCGTATCCTCAAATCTTGTAACTCAATTTCAAACGTCTTCCCAATCTCGTATCGACTGCAAACTTGGTATAGGTAAGTCATACTGATGACAATACTATATTCTATCATTAAAAATGTAATAATTTTTTTACAATATTTTTTACGGGTCTAATTGTCCACGCTCAACTCACGTTGCCTGTAAATCACCACGCTCCCTAACGCTGTGGCAAGCACCGGGGCCACTTCCTGGAGTCGTGGAGTTCTGCCATTACGAGTACGGTACATTTCATGAGAGCGTGTTAAAAAAAATCAATTTTTTGTTTTTTAAAGTTTGAATTCAGCCGGGACCTCCATGCTCAATCTGGTGCTCGTGTTTTATTTTTTTAAACATGCACATTTCTATAAACTTTATCAAGTAATTGACTTCAATCGCCCATTTTATTGGGGATAATTTTCCAATTGAAACATCCTAATTTGGATTTTCGATTTTTTTAGGAACGATTCTTATATTTTTCAAATGTTCGGTTATTTCGCGGTGTTATCAAATGCGTCTCGTGCTCGCAAAGATGACGTCGCCCGATGCCACGTGACGCCCATAATTGTCGTGAAAAGCCCGGAAGTGATGTAATTCACTGACGTCACGCGTTCGTATCAATCAGTAACTAATTTCGGATTCCGAAATTTCTTATGCAGGCCCCGATTTTCTTTCTTTCAAGATTATTACAAACATTTGGAAGATCTCCCGAGTACTAATAAAACATCGGGTTAACGAAAATGAATAGCACCAGTGAAAAATGTCTGTTCCGTCGACTGGACTTCAGAAATAAGTATAACCCATAAAAACAAAGTTTTTCACTATACATCCTTTATATGCGTGGCGGCTAGAGTCCTCTCGTCCTCTGGCTTGAT
This sequence comes from Lethenteron camtschaticum, assembly GCA_018977245.1. Classification (NCBI taxonomy): domain Eukaryota; kingdom Metazoa; phylum Chordata; class Hyperoartia; order Petromyzontiformes; family Petromyzontidae; genus Lethenteron; species Lethenteron camtschaticum. Next base: position 5,697,856 of record MU249624.1, on the reverse strand, counting down.
GGCTGCCACCTATGGGTCAGATGATTGCATTGCACCATTAAGCAATTGTAATTAAATATAATATTTTTGTCCTAAAAAGTAACATTAATTGTCACGCACAACGAGTCTGTGTGGAAAATGTCAGCTCGATTGGATCACGGGAAGTGGGTTAAAAAAAGACCGAAAGATTTGCACGGTCCTAAGCAAGCAAGCGAACTTAATATAAAGGATTTAATAAGTATAACCCGTAAAAACAAAGTTTTTCACTATAAATCCTTTATATGCGTGGCGGCTAGAGTCCTCTCGTCTTTTGGCTTGAGATGGCTGCACCTATGGGTCAGATGATTGTCTGCCAGTATTAAGCAATTGGTAATTAAATATTTAATTGTTTTCCCTAAACAGTGTAAAATTTTGGATTTTTTTCACGAACATTAATTGTCACGCACAACGAGTCTGTGTGCAAAATGTCAGCTCGATTGGATCACGGGAAGTGGGTTAAAAAACGACCGAAAGATTTGCACGGTCGCAAGCAAGCAAGCACGCAAGCGAACTTAATATAAAGGATTTAAAAAGGCTTTGCATGCTTAATGACCTCGTTATGCAGCACAATTACAAGGCTTTGTGAGTGTCAAAGATATCGGTTTCCAAAAAACTTCCGCCGTAGCAACGATTCGTGACCCATGTGCTCAATTACGCCATAACCTGTTTTACAACGCATTGTTTGCATTGTTTCTGCAATGCCCCTCTGTAGGGTGTGGTTGATGGCACGGATGGCGATAGTCGTAATAACGCGCGTGTTTTGTAAAGTAGTCGACCCACCAATGGGCCGCCCATAAATGACGTCACGGATTTTGAACGATTTTTGACCCCCCCCCTCTTCGTCACACGGCGTCACAAAGAGCCCCCCCCCACTCAAATGACNTCACAAAGCTTTGCCCCCAAAAGAAAATAAACATGCTTGAAATCGCTTTAAACTATTGTCTTCCAGTGCGGATTTAATATGGCGCTGCACTCTGTTGTAGGAGAAAAACATTTATTAAAAGTCTAAGTA
>MU249624.1:4964059-5028459 GCA_018977245.1 Lethenteron camtschaticum | reverse complement strand
GAGGTGTTCACCAGTCCCCCCCTACCCACCCCTACCCCCCCCCAAGGTGTTCACACCCCCCCTACCAACTCCCCCTCCCCCGAGGTGTTCACCAGCCCCCCTCCCACCCCCTACCCCCCCGAGTTGTTCACAAGCCCCCCCCCTAACCCCCCCTACCCACCCGTTGTCGAGTCTGAAAGGCGACAGCCACTAGCGCGTGTGTCTCTCAGCGTGTTCAGGAACTCACGAACCGCGTTGCTCACTCAGCCATTTGACAGCTCCCTCTCCCATCTCTGCTTCTTCTTCCCTCTTCCTCTTCCACCTCTTCCTCCACCTCTCCTGCGTCCACCTCCTCTTCTCCCATGCAACGTCGACCCAACCGTGGGCGTATGCCCATCGAGGCCCTTCACTCCGAACTCCGTTCATCTATTCGTGGAACCTTTATTGCAAACCTTGCGTGAGTAAAACATCGTGGAATGTTTCGTGTCTGTCTGACTCATTCCCAATCAACAACACGCAGTCTTCTTTTTGTTTTAAACAGTCCCAATAATTTGTATTTGTTTAAAAGGACGGACCTTTGGCCCGAAGCCTCTTATATTCATATTTTTTTTGTCCTTTTAAGGGCCACGCGGTGTTGTTCTTCACTGGCATGTGTTCACGAGGCGATCTTTGTCACGGCTTTATCATAAAATAAACGATTAGGGGGGAAACTCACGGGACAGACACGCGGGCGAAGGCCTGGAGAGATGGGAGCTAGACAGCACTCACTGGCAGACTTCACACGGCGTGGCTGCGAGCAGGAGATCGTGAGAGAGGGACTTGGTGAGTGAGTGAGTGAGTGACTGAGTGAGTGACTGGCTGACTGAGGAGTGACTGGCTGAGTGAGTGACAGAGTGAGTGAGTGAGTGACTGGCTGACTGAGTGAGTGACTGGCTGAGTGAGTGACAGAGTGAGTGACTGCGTGACTGAGTGACTGAGTGAGTGACTGAGTGACTGACTGAGTGAGTGAGTGACTGGCTGAGTGAGTGACTGACTGAGTGAGTGAGTGACTGGCTGACTNGTGAGTGAGTGAGTGACTGCGTGAGTGAGTTAGTGAGTGACTGAGTGAGTGAGTGACTGAGTGAGTGACTGCGTGACAGTGACCGAGTCACGTGACTGAGTGAGCGACTGAGGGGTTGAGTGAGGGCGTGAGTGGGTGAGTGAGTGACTGAGTGGGTGACTGAGTGAGTGACTGAGTAATCGAGTATGTGAGTGAGGGGTTGAGTGAGTGATCGAGTGAGTGATCGAGTGAGCTAGTGACTGAGTAAGTGACTGAGGGAGTGAGTGAGTGACTGCGTGAGTGACTGCGTGAGTGAGTGAGTGACTGAGTGAGTAAGTGACTGCGTGAGTGACTGAGTGAGTGAGTGACTGCGTGAGTGACTGCGTGAGTGACTGAGTGGGTGACTGAGTGGGTGACTGAGTGGGTGATTGAGTGACTGAGTGGTGAGTGAGTGACTGAGTGATTGAGTCGATGATTGAGTGACTGCATTTGCTATCGAGTGAGTGACTGAGTGAGTGATCGAGTGAGTGAGTGAGTGACTGAGGGATTGAGTGAGTGGGTGAGTGAGTGACTGAGTGATGGAGTCAATGATTGAAGGACTAAATGTGTTATCGAGTGAGTGATCGAGTGCGCTTAGTGAGTGAGTGAGTGACTGAGTGATTGATTCCTCCAGTCTAAATGAAGATTATGATACGATTCCACGCTGGGTCAGACTTCCTAGAGGCTATAAAAACCCAAAAGTATTTACAAAACCTCACGAACTAAGGAACGCTTCATTGTAAATCCCGTTCGCTCGTTTTATAGGCCCCAAAAAAACGTCTAAAACTTCCTGCAAGGTAAGCATCAGGGGGCAGAGACCGGCAGAGTTTAAACTATTAAAACAAAATTGATAGTCCATCAAATGCGACGATAGTAAATACACAAAAAGGTTTTTCTTTTTGTCTACCACGTGGCTAAAAACCAAATTCCTCGAGTTCCGTTTATCTTCGTAGGATCACGGCGGATTCCGCGAGAATTTGAGCAATTTTCCTGGTCGCGTGGAACGCCAAATGTGAAGCCACATGGGGGCACGTTGTTGTGAGAAGCAGAAAGTCACCGCCAGCGGGAATGTATTGGCGTGTCTTCTCGAAAAGAATCATTAAAAATCATCATCATCATCATCATCGTCGTCGTCATCATCGTCATAATCATCGTCATCGTATTGTCATCATCGTCATAACCAAATTCCACAGAGACGTTAGAATCAAGGCAGTTGCCTCGCTTTCGTAACTGCGGAATGCTTTGATGTCGTCTTGGGCCGAGTGGCCCTCGGCAAACACGAGGGATCTCTGGGCTCAGGGGGCCTCGCTCTGTGGGTCACAAACTCCTCGTTCGGACAGTGACGACGACCACCGCCCCATCATCAACCAACACCCACAATGTGAGCTCCTCTCCGCTACTGTCACTCAAATGCCGACCCCATCAACGCCGCTGCTGCTACTGTCACAACCCNAGAAGTTCACCACCCAGACCCACATGAACGCCGCTGCTGCTGCTGTCACGACCCCAGAAGTTCACCACCCAGACCCACATGAACGCCGCTGCTGCTGCTGTCACAACCCCAGAAGTTCACCACCCAGATCCACATGAACGCCGCTGCTGCTGCTGTCACAACCCCAGAAGTTCACCACCCAGATCCACATGAACGCCGCTGCTGCTGCTGTCACAACCCNAGAAGTTCACCACCCAGATCCACATGAACGCCGCTGCTGCTGCTGTCACAACCCCCAGAAGTTCACCACCCAGATCCACATGAACGCCGCTGCTGCTGTCACAACCTCAGAAGTTCACCACCCAGACCCACATGAACGCCGCTGCTGCTGCTGTCACTGCCCCAGAAGTTCACCACCCAGACCCACATGAACGCCGCTGCTGCTGCTGTCACTGCCCNAGAAGTTCACCACCCAGACCCACATGAACGCCGCTGCTATGCGAACAGAGTGGAACAACGCGGACCTCCAGAACAATGAACATCTCATTCGAGACACAAACATCCTCCACCTCCTCCTCCTCGTGGCTCTGACATTCCTCCATCAACCACCAGTGACGATTCTCTGAACCGGTCCTTGGCCTCCCCCTCCCCTAGTCGACTCAGCCTCAAATGATTACTCGGTGCGATGTGTAAACATCGCCACTGGGGAGACAAAGGCGGCCGGGCGTGGTGCTGGCCACCCAACCCCCCTTCGTGTTGCCGTTCCGGCATTCATAGGTGCTCGCAACAGCACTTGCCTAACGGTCTATCAAAGACTATACGGGGGGGTGGGGGGATCTTTGTCTTTGGTGTGTGTGTGTGTGTGTGCGGTAACTGTGCAGCTCTTTGAGATGTGAGATGTCTGCGGTACAGATTGATGGTGGAAAGGGACCCCAAAGTGGAAACCGCCCGACCTCTCGCTCGCTCGCTCGCTCAACTGAAGCCCTTAGGCGCGGAAGCGAATCCGTGGATTTCTCAGCCCCATCTGTCACGACGCGAAGGAAACGAGGGGGTGGTGGGGTGGAGTGGTGGTGGTGGTGGGGGGTGGGTGCAAGGAATACAAACAATACAAACAAGAAGGGGAAAGGAGGAGAAGGAGGAGGAGCGGCCAAAGTAATAGACAATTAGAGAAAACACGGGCGCGAAATAAGACACGAGAGGGCGGAGGATGAAACGAAGTGGGAAGACACTGGGGTTGAGAGAGAGAGGCCTCTTTCAAAGGGAGCACGTGGTCTGGATTGCTTCGATGATTTCTCGGTTGGGCTATCGTCAATCATAATGATGATTGGTTAAATCATGATGATTGGTTAAATCATCATTTGTACGATCGTCATCGTCATCATCACGTGATGATCATGATATCGCGTCGTTGTTATTTTAATCATCAGCGCCGTCATCGTCGTGATTGTTATTGTATTGACATCGCGTGAATCGTCATAAATTAATGATTCGCATTGCCATCGACCTCTGCGCCTCCGATTAGCACGGTTGGCTACGTACGGTGCGAAAGAAGTTCAACATACGTACAACCCATAATCAAATGTTCTTGGCCTCGTCACATTAGCATATAATCATCATCGTAATCAGTTTGTGATATTGAACGTTATCATCATCGGCTCGTGAAAACGATGTTACTTATCAACATTGTTATCGTCCTCGAATATTATCATCTCTTCGATGGTCATCATCATCATCTAATTAGTATCATCACGAGATCTGCATCATCCTCACGATAAATATCTTGCCATTACGAAGGATGTGAAATCATTAGCGTCATATTCCTGACCTACTTTCATATTTATATCATTACCAAAAGTCATCATCATCAATCATCATCGGTCAGAGTGGTACGAACGCCATCACACTTTTCACCTGTAGCTGCTCGCTAGCAGCACTTGCCTCAACAGTCTACGAAGGCTACACGGGGGATCTTTGTCTTTATCTGTGTATGTGTGTTATGTGTATGGATGCGTGCGATCTAATGCGTATACATCAAAATCTTGTGTAAACCTCGCCCGTTTAAAAACACACGGGGCCACGACATTAACCTAATTGTGTTTATTTGTGTGACTAAATGTTTAGGGAAATAGCCTTTAGAGTGTTTTTTTAACTTAATTACCCCTTACAGAGAGATCGCCATTCATCAGATACGCACGCGCACGTTTACCCTCAACCCTCACCACCAGTTACCACATTGCCAATTCACTGCTGGATGAAGGCCGCCCCCGATCACAGCACCACACTGCGTCGGCCACCCAGGATTTTTGACGTGACCGGTGCAGCGGTTAACTTACCTGACAGCTCCTTGTAATGCCTGTCAACCCCATTATATTCTTTCTAGATTTGAAGCTTTCGTGACTGCAAGGATTCATATTCTTAGGTTTTTTCGGTAAAGTCACGTAGGTGAAGACGGAAGCTTGTGTTGCCTCCGAAACGTCGTGATTTTTTTACTTTCATTCATTTTAATGTTTTACCCATTATATTCTTAGGTTTTTTCGGTAAGGTCACGTAGGTAAAAAATTTAAATTAATAAAAGTAAAATAAAAATAACACAACAAAGGCTCATTCTTAACAGCGTGCTTCAGCCGCACCGAACCTCACAAAATAATATTCAGGGTCTACCTTGGCTCCTCCCACCCTCAACCAGTATATATACAAAACTGTTTCTTGGAATTTCTCTTACTTGATACAGCTATCGTGCTGTGACGGTTCCACCTGAAGACGGAAGCTTGTGTTGCCTCCGAAACGTCGTGATTATTTTATTTTTATTTTACTTTTATCAATTTACATTTTTTACTTACGTGACCTTACCGAAAAAAACCTAAGAATATGAATACTTGCAGTCACGAAAGCTTCAAATCTAGAATTAACCCCATTATAACTGCCCTACTTTGTTACAGACCAACTCACACCTTATTGGTCAACCCGTGTCCCTTAGAAATATCAACGTTCATCCTAAAAAGTCCACATCACAAGGGAGAGAAACACAAAAAATAGACAGACACGTTTCTTTTGACCGTATCGAAACGGCTGTACGGCGTATGGACCTGAAAACTCAATTTCCCCGTACAAGAACACGGGGTATACCCTATGGGTTGACAGGTATGGGTTAGTGCGCTGAGCTACGAACGCAGCGACCCCAGTTCGATTCCCGCTCACGGACAACACCGGTGACGATTATCTGAACGGTCCTGGGTCTCCCCTAGGTTGACTCAGCCTCAAATGTTACCTGGTGCGGTGTGTAAACATCGCCACTGGGGAGACAAAGGCGGTCGGGCGTGGTGCTGGGCACCCACCCCTTCGTGTGTCGTGCCGGCCTTCATAGGTGCTTGCTAACAGCACTTGCCCCAACAGTCTGTTAAGGCTACACGGGGGATCTTTGACCATACCTCACCAGGCTGGTCAAATGCGGTTTCGTGAAGGGTGCAGAGGAGACAAGACTGGCTGGTGAAGAATGTTGCTCGCCACTGATGTTAGCCGTGGCTATGAATCGAACTCAGGTCGTCGGGTTTGGAGCGCAGTACGCTCACCACCACGCCACTGGTTACCACACACACACACATACACAAACTCACGGAAATAAAAAAAACACAAAGATCCCCCGTATAGCCTTTACCGACTGTAGGGGCAAGTGCTGTTCGCGAGCACCTGTGAAGGCCGGCACTGTACACGAGGGGGCGGTGGCCAGCACCACGCCCGGCCGCCTTTGTCTCTCTACATACATATGTAGTCGCGACTACACGTCGTCACTACTGACCATCAACCACCTCTGTAGCTACTACACATGTAGCTACTACACATGTAGCTACAACATACGTAATAGCTACTACACATATAGCTACTACACATGTAGCTACTACATATGTAATAGCTACTACACATGTAGCTACTACACATGTAGCTACAACATACGTAATAGCTACTACACATGTAGCTACTACACATGTAGCTACAACATACGTAATAGCTACTACACATGTAGCTACTACACATGTAGCTACAACATACGTAATAGCTACTACACATGTAGCTACTACACATGCAGCTACAACATACGTAATAGCTACTACACATGTAGCTACTACACATGTAGCTACTACACATGTAGCTACAACATACGTAATAGCTACTACACATGTAGCTACTACACATGTAGCTACTGCATATGTAATAGCTACTACACATGTAGCTACTACACATGTAGCTACTACACATGTAGTAGCTACATATGTAATAGCTACTACACATGTAGCTACTACATATGTAATAGCTACTACACATGTAGCTACAACATACGTAATAGCTACTACACATGTAGCTACTACACATGTAGCTACTACACATGTAGTAGCTACATATGTAATAGCTACTACACATGTAGCTACTACACATGTAGCTACTACACATGTAGCTACTAGACATGTAGCTACTACATATGTAATAGCTACTACACATGTACTACTACACATGTAGCTGCTACATATGTAGTAGCTACTACACATGGAGCTGCTACATATGTAATAGCTACTACACATGTAGCTACTACATATGTAATAACTACTACACATATGTTGTAGCTACTACTACATATGTTGTAGCTACTTGTGCTACGAGGATAATCCGGCGCTGGCGAGACGTGATCATTCCGTTTCCCCCACCGGGCTCGGCGCTCACCTCCCCGTTCACTTCACGCGCCTCCGACATCCCGCACCGCCAAAATACAACAACCCTGAACCCGAGCCAGCCTCGTTAAAGCGTTGCACGTTTTCACAACAACCACCCACCCTCCCAGTCCTCACGGACCACCACCACCTCCACGCTGCCCGCGTCTTTCCGCGTGTTACCAATTTAGTTCTCTCCCCCCCCCCGCCCCCCCCCAACGCGAATACAAACCAACTCGTTTCCGACGCCGCTGCACGCACCCGATGATTGTTAAACTCGTGCCGTGAGATCATCGCTGGGCGCGACACGTGGAGCGCGCGTGCGTGTTTGTGCACGCGCACGCGGAACACGTGGGACACGCGCTCGCATACACGTGGACCACGTGGAACACGTGTATACGCACAAGTGGAGCACGTGTACACACACGTAGAACACGTGTACACACACACGTAGAACACGTGTATATATACACACACACACGTAGAACACGTGCACACACACACGTAGAACACGTGTAATATACACACACACACGTAGAACACGTGCACACACACACACGTGGAGCACGTGGAAGCGTACACGTACGTGGAACGTGTGTACACACGTGGAACATGTGTATACGCACAAGTGGAACACGTGCACACGCACACGTGGAATACGTGTATACACACACGCACGTGGAACACGTGTACACACACACACACGTGTGTGTGTACACGTGTGCACACACACACATGGGGCGCGTGCTTGTCTGGGATTTCATCATTTCGGCAGCGTTGGCCGAACGCGAGCAAAGAAACCGCGTGCCGGTTTCGACATTTCAGCGTCTCGTCAGCAGAGTCAGTGACTGGCTTTATTTAGCTTGTTGCTTTGGTTTTTTTTAAAAAACAAGGCACTCGTTTGATTGTTTGTATTGCCACGTTGTTACGACCGAGGGGATGTGCGGGGGGGGGAGGAAATTATTCCGCTTACACGGTCTCTGCGCGGAATTCCCAGGGCCCCGACTACAATATATCGTCCAATATAATCACGTGTTGATATTTCGGCTTTTGCCAGTCACCCATAGAAGCCGCCGCCGCCGCCGCTGTTATTTTTAATTCCGTTTATTTACCCTTCAACTCGTCGATCGCAAGTCTCCGTTGTCAATCCACTGCTGGATGAAGAGCTCCCCCGAGGCTCATCTCGGTCACGTGGACGTTTGTTTGACCGTTCTTCACCGTTATACGCCACTCTGCGTAATTTTGTTGCAATCATCTGGCTCAACTGCTTCAATGTAAATGGACAGCTGCTCCTATACTACAACATCAGCCATAGGGTGATGAATACAGTCAGGAGATCTGTAGATTCACAACGAGACCTACAGACTCACCCATAAACTCACTCATAGACCGATAGATGCACACTGACACCAATAGACTCACACATAGACCGTCAGATTCACACAGAGACCCATAGACTCACACATAGACCGTCAGATTCACACAGAGACCCATAGACTCACACATAGACCGACAATTTCACACTGACACCCATAAATTCACTCATAGACCGTCAGATTCACACTGACACCCATATACTTACACAGGGACCCAAAGATTCCCAGTGTGACCCACATACTTACACTGACACCGAGACTCATAGACTCACACAGAGAGCGAAAAATTCACAACGACACCCATAGACTCACACATAGACCCTCAGATTCACACTGACATCCATAGACTCACACAGAGACATACAAATTCACACTGATACCCGCAGACTGGCACTGACATTTATAACTATAGACTCACACAGAGACCAACAGATTCACACTGACACCCAGGGACTCACACAGAATTAACAAATTCACACTGAGACCCACAGACTCACACAGAGACCCATAGACTCACACAGCGACCTACATATTCACGCCGTATAGGAATAAAAATAATAATACTACTACTAGTGTACTATTAGAGAATACATCCTCACATCCCTGAGCTGTAATTCATTATCGATCTCAGTTTTTGATCCGCGTGATGAAGATCGATAATTAGCGGGGTAGTAATTTGTTCGTTCCTGGGGATATTCGTGTTTCCCTCGTCCCACGTGACCGGCTTCAAATTCCCACAACTGTGCCCCTCTTGACCTCTTATTCTTTGGTTCTTTCGGTAAAGTCACGTATAAAGATAAAATAATAAATTTAATTAAATACTAGCATACGACGTTTCGATTGCAACACAAGCAATCGCCATCAGGTATAAATGAAATAGAAAACAAATCTAGTATAAATTTCGATTTAAAGCTTTCGTGACTGCAGGGATTCATCTTCTTGGTTCTTTCGGTAAAGTCACGCAGAAGGGAAGCAACAAAACAACAACAAAAAAACATAATAAAATAACTCCCACGACGCCTCGGCCACAACGCAAGCAGCCCCCAGGTGAAAACCAGGTCCGTCGGGGAGACAGCGCCCGAATGAAACAGCACACGTGCCTGGAGCACATACACAAGCCGGGTCGGGAGGGGGGTAAAGGGCGCCTCGACAAAAGAACCTGCACATCAAGAGGAACCCAGCATACCCTCTTCCCAGCAAAAATGCAATCGTCGGACTAACGTTGAATGAACGTCTGGCCGACGTTGAGCTAACGTGGGACGAACGTTCGGCCACCCGTTGCGTCCCGACGTTTACAAGTTTTACTGGATTGTCCTCGTGACCTCGATGGATAACATCAAGAAACAGACCAATCGCCCCTAAACTAAAGTGGCTTTAACCCTCTTCTCGACATGCCATCAGCCACCACGGCTCGCCTCCTGGAAAGTTCATCGTTTGTTCAACACCAACAAACAAAAATCATCTACGAACCGGTTTCGACATTCGGCATCTCATCAGCAGCAACAGTCAGCCTCGCCTGGACCAGTAGCGGTGCCGCAGATGTTTCTAGGCAAAGCCCCCCACCCCACCCACCCACTGAGTGAGATGTGGGTCCTAGTCAGAGTATAAATACACAAAACTAAACATCGCACCGTGAAATTTGTGTTACGTGGAGGGACAGGTATGCAAGGAAGGAGGCGATTAGTCTTCTGATGTATTTGTGTTGACCAGCACCACGCCCGGCCGCCTTTGTCTCCTCAATGACGATGTTTACACACGGCTGAGTCGACTTAGGGGAAGCCCAGGACCGATTCAGATACTCGTCACTGATGATGGTCGCCGGGTTCGGAGCGCAGCGCGCTAACCGTGCACTACCGCTCCCCCCAACACAAAGACAAACATCCCCNGTATAGACTTAACTGACTGTGGGCAAGTGNTGTTAGCGGCACCTATGAAGGACGGAACGGTACACGAGGGGTGGGCAGTCCACGCCCGACCGCCTTTGTCTCCCAGTGGCGATGTTTACACACCGCACCAGGTACTAATTTGAGGCTGAGTCGACCTAGGGGAGGCCCAGCTATTCGTCACTGGTGTTGGTGAGCGGGAATCGAACCCGGGTCGCCAGGTTCTAGCGCGGCACAACCACTACACTACCGCTCCAAACACACAACAACAACATTCGCCACTAAGTGGCGTGACGTCACCACGACGCTTGTGCCAGGCCATGTGCACCTTGAGGCCACGTGAAGTGTCGAAGCCCGCTGGTAGGTCACGGGGCAGACCCAGGTGCCACGGGTCGACTGACTGAGATGACTGGCTGATGCACCACCTGTGCCCCCTACTGTACCAACTTGCTGTGCTTTAGCCACCGGCGCTCCGCTCGTTGTTGTGAGCGTCGCTCCTCCGCCCTCTGTTGTTGTTGGAGGGCGACTGCCTCCAACTGCCCAGTAGCGTCCTTCACGAGCCTCCTCCACAGAGGCCGATTTTGACACCGCTGGTACCAGTCATCGGCAAGTCCACTCAGCTCCACGTCCTCCTGTACCACATCACTCCATCTCTTCTCTAGCCCGTGCCGCGCCCGTTTAGCCCCCTCGATCCGGCCGAACAAAAGCTGTTTAGGCATGCGGTGGCTGGGCATGCGGGCTACATGACCCAGCCAACGCAGCCTTGCCTGCCGGAGGAGCTCACCGATGGGACTTTCCCCAGATCTTTCAAGGATTTGTGAGCTCCTCACACAATCCAACCTGGTTAAACCCAGGATGGATCGTAGACAGGCCAGCCTAAATGTTTCCAACTGGCGAAGACACACACACACTGACACACACACACTGACACACTGACACAACACACTGACACACACACACTGACACACACTCACACACACACTGACACACACACTGACACACACACCGACACACACACACACTGACACACACACTGACACACACACACTGACACACACACTGGCACACACACACACCGACACACACACACTGACACACACACCGACACACACACTGACACACACACACACANCGACAAACACACACACCGACACACACACACTGCACACACACACTGACACACACACACACACACCGACACACACACACTGACACACACACTGACACACACACACTGACACACACACACTGCGACACACACACACCGACACACACTGACACACACACACTGACACACACACACACCCATACACACACACACTGACACACACACACACCGACACACAAAGACACACACACACACACCGACACACACACTGACACACACACCGACACACACCGACACACACACACTGACACACACACTGACACACACACACACCGACAAACACACACCGACAAACACACACCGACACACACACACCGACACACACACACTGACACACACACACACCGACACACACACACCGACACACACACACGGGCAGGAGGTAATTGCGCTGAGCTGGAGGGACTGGGGATTTGTCGCTCGCTCTCCCTTGCAGAGCCGCGGAGCCGCGGGCCACGGGAATTCCTCCTCCTCCTCCGCCGTTTAGCGTGAACAATGAGCGAGCCGTCCCATGCACTTATTTATTTATTTTAGTGACACGCCGCAATTTATTTATTTATTCCGCACGTGCCTCTTTTTAAATCCTTTATATTAAGTTCACTTGCTTGCTTGCTTACGACCGTGCAAATCTTTCGGTCGTTTTTTAACCCACTTCCCGTGATCCAATCGAGCTGACATTTTCCACACAGACTCGTTGTGCGTGACAATTAATGTTCGCGAAATTTTTTCAAAAATTTTACACTTTTTAGGACAAAAATATTATATTTAATTACCAATTGCTTAATGCTGCCATGCAATCATCTGACCCATAGGTGGCAGCCATCTCAAGCCAGAGGACGAGAGACTCGAGCCGCCATGCATATAAAGGATTTATAGTGAAAAACGTTGTTTTTACGGGTTATACTTGTTTAAGCCACCGATTGAATAGTCGGTGACGCTGCTGCTGCTGCTGTGTTGGCAGTGTCGCACAAGCAGAGGCAACAACAACAACAACTCTAAACAGTCAACAACTACAAGACTGCGTGTCCTTAAAGGTGGTCAGATGTTAACTACCTCGCCTGGTACGCAGGAGGTCGTGGGTTCAAACCCGACCCTGACGCCTGCTGCTGCTGTATATTTGTAGTTTGCGTCTCTCTCTCTCATTATCATCACAGTGGTGAGATGTTAACTACCTCGCCTGGTATGCAGGAGGTTGTGGGTTCGAACGCGACCCTGACGCCTGCTGCTGTATATTTGAAGTTTGCGTCTCTCTCTCTCTCATCATCATCACGGTGGTGAGATGTTAACTACCTCGCCTGGTACACAGGAGGTCGTGGGTTCGAACCCGACCCCGACCCTGCTGCTGTATATTTGGAGTTTGCGTGTCTCTCTCTCTCTCCCCGTGGTCGCGTGGATTTTTCTCCGGGTCCTCCGGTTTTTCCCCTCCACGTTAAGAACCAACATCACCACGCGTTTCGAGTAGTTGGCTGCTGCTTTAAATGACCACATGACGATAAGTCACTTGGGTTCGATCCCGGACCCTGATGTTTGTATATTTGGAGGCCACGTGGATTTTTTTCCGCGGTCCTCCGTTGTTTTTGTTTTGTTGTCTACACATTTAGGATCGACATCCACGCATTGAGGGTTAGTGGGCTGCTGTAACATTTCCACGCGATGAAGATGGACAGGTCGCTTCTGAAAAATAGTCACATAGCTCAGTAGACTTACCTAGTAAAATAAAATAAAATTCGCTTCGGTTCTAGCTTCTGTATTAAGGGGACGAATTATCCTGACTTATCTGTGTTGTTTTGAAGATGTTTTTTTCTCTGAAAAGGATTAAAACGCGCTTAGCTCACAATCCCCCCCTCCCCGCACACAGCCCCTCCACAATCCCCCCACCATCCCCCCACCATCCCCCCCACCATCCCCCAACATCCCCCCACCATCCCCCACCATCCCCCACCATCCCCTCCACCACCCCCACCATCCCCCACCATCCCCCCCATCCCCCCCACCACCCCCCACCATCCCCCACCCCCACCCCCCCACCCCCCCCCACCACCCCCCCACCACCACCGACCCCACCCCCACCAAAATCACCCAATTAATCTCTTGGGTTAAGCTGCGACAGATGGAAGGAGATAATCGATCCTATTTGCCTAATAATTCTCACACCACGTGTGGCCGTAATAACAACGATACTAATATTCCAAACTGAACTAAACTCTTTTTTTAATGTTAACAGGTAAGACTCCACTGAGCTCTACGTACCTATTTTTTCCCAGAAGCGACCTGGCCACAAATGATAGCTCAACGTAAGTGGCTTGCGGCCTGGAACATTTCATAGCTGCCAAATACTCGAAGGCAACGGCCCACAACCTTTTTGGCACTAAGGGACTAATTCTAGATTTGAAGCTTTCGTGACTGCAAGGATTCATATTCTTGGTTTTTTCGGTAAAGTCACGTAGGTAAAAATTTTAATTAATAAAAGTAAAATAAAATAAAAATCACGACGTTTCGGAGGCAACACAAGGCGGAACCGTGTGTTGCCTCCGAAACGTCGTGATTTTTATTTTATTTTACTTTTATTAATTTCAAATTTTTACCTACGTGACTCTACCGAAAAAACCTAAGAATACTAAGGGACTGGTTTCGTGGAAGACAATTTTTTCACGGACCAGGGGGGTCATCATTGGGTCTTTCCCCCTTTTCAAAGAAGCTCTCCAGCAACGTTTGTTTGTTGTACTCATGTTGACTACGAGGGGTTAGCAGCTTGTGGGCTTACCAACACTGACAAGTGCGCAGTGCGGGAAAGAGGCGCGGACGGAAGTGGTCAAAAAAATAATTGCGGCGGGTTCCACGCGCGGACTCACCACTCACCTCCTGTTGTGCGGACCGGTTCCTAACAGGCCAAGGATCGGTACCAGGGGTTGGGGAGCCCTGTTCTAAGACAACACGTTGATTCTACACGTGGAGGCAGGGGGGGCAAACGAAAAAACACCCGGAGGAACCTGCAAAAAACATCCACGCGACCACGTGGAGAGAAAAGACGCGCAAACTCCGAATGTACAGCAGGCGTCAAGGTCGGGATCGAACCCACGACCTCCTAGCTACGTATGCAGGGTAGTCGACGAATATCAAGATTTTTTTTCGATTTAAAGCTTTCGTGACTGCAGGGATTCATTTCTTGGTTCTTTCGGTAAATTCACGTAGAAGGGAAATAATAAAATAATAAAAATCAAACATAATAAAATAATTCTCACGACGTTTCGGCCACAACGCAAGCAGCCGTCCTCAGGTGAAGACCAGGTCTGTCTCCCCGACAGACCTGGTCTGTCAAACGTCGTGAGAATTATTTTATTATGTTTTATTTTTATTATTTTATTATTTCCCTTCTACGTGACTTTACCGAAAGAACCAAAAAGATGAATATCAAGATGCTTTATCTCGAGGGTACTGCTACATTGGGACTGAGTTTGGCCAATTCCATTGTTCTATGGCCCCACGGCGCTCGCGAGAGTATAGAGACAAAGATTCCCTCCACTGGTGGTGGGGCAAGTGGTTTGTTAGCGAGCATTTGTGAATTGGTGGGTGGACAATACCATGCTCGGCCGCCTTTGTCTTCCCAGTGCTGATCTTTACACACCGGACCAGGTACTCGCATGAGGCTAAGTGGACTTCGGGGAGGCCCAGAACCCGTCTCAAATAATCGTTGCCGAAGTTGGGAATCGAACTCATTGTGCAGCGCTCTAACCATTGCGCCACCGCTCCCCAACACCCCCCCCCCCACACACACTGCCTCCACCCCCCAACACACACCTCGCCACCACTCCAGTGTCATTTCTGCACACGCCGTCCCACAACCGCCACCACTACCACCACAAAGACAAAGGTCCCCCGTATAGCCTTCACACACTGTTGGGGCAAGTGCTGTTCGCGAGCACCTGTGAAAGCCGGAACGGCACACGAGGGGGTGGGTGGCCAGCACCACGCCCGGCCGCCTTTGTCTCCCCAGTGGCGATGTTCACACATCGCAGCAGGTACTCATTTGAGGCTGAGTCCACCGAGGAGAGACCCAGTCGAACTCGGGTTGGCCGGGATCGTAGCGTAGCGCGCTAACCGCTGCACCACCGCTCCCCACTACCATAACCACCACAACAGACAGTCTAACATGTCCCACCTCCCCTACACTACTCTGTTCTTCCACACTTGTGTTGGTGTCGATTCGTGTGTGTGTGTATGGGGGGGGCAAAACGGGCGCGGCACGGGCTAGAGAGGAGATGGAGTGATGTGGTACAGGAGGACGTGGAGCTGAGTGGACTTGCCGATGACTGGTACCAGCGGTGTCAAGATCGGCCTCTGTGGAGGAGGCTCGTGAAGGACGCTACTGGGCAGTTGGAGGTAGTCGCCCCTCCAACAACAACGGAGGGCGGAGGAGCGACGCTCACAACAACGAGCGGAACGCCGGGTGGCTAAGCGCAGCAAGTTGGCACAGTAGGGGGCACAGGTGGTCATCTCGGTCATCTGCCCCGTGACCTCCTGCCAGCGGGCCTTCGACACTTCACGTGGCCTCAAGGTGCACATGGCCTGGTACAAGCGTCGTGGTGACGTCACCGCCACTTAGTGGCGAATGGCGGTTGTTGTTGTTGTATGTGTGTGTATGTGTGCGTTGTAGTTAACTCACAGGGGAGACAAAGGCGGCCGGGGGCGAACATGGTACTAAACTGGCCACCCATCCCTCGTGAACCGTGCCGGCCTTTCATAGATGCTCCTCGCTAACAGCACTCGCCCACCAAAATCCCGTTGAGGCTATACGGGGGATCTTTGTCTTTCTGCATCGTGTGTGTGTAGTTATTTAATTATTTGCCTGTCACCGCTTTGAAAGCTTCCACGCCACTGCAGCCGTCTTCAATGCGTGCCGTGCCAGTGTCGGGAGTCTGTATTGTGTTGTGTGTGTTGTGTGTGTCTCTCTCTCTCTCGCTCCCTCGTGCGCTCACAGATCCCATTCACAGATTGCTTGACCCCTGGGCCAATCCGTCTTGCGGGTGTCATCGTGCACACTGCCGCGACAGCTGCTGCTGCCGCTGCCGCTGCGTGCCGGAATCGGCAGCGGCAGCAGCAGCAGCAATTCCACGGTCCCGATGTTACGAGTCGTGACGTGACCCCCCCCCCCCCCCATTGTTGCGGGGGGCGGGGGGTGTCCCGGACGGACTCCAGGACTTGCGGACAAACCACCACTACCACCACCACCATTACCACCACCTCCACCACCACCTCCACCACCTCCTCCACCACCACCTCCACCACTACCACCTCCACCACCACTACCACCACCTCCACCACCACCTCTACCACCTCCACCACCACCACCTCCACCACCACCATCACCACCATCACCACCTCCACCACCTCCACCAACACCACCACCTCCTCCACCACCTCCACCACCTCCACCACCACCACCTCCACCACCACCTCCACCACCACCATCCACCACCTCCACCACCTCCACCAACACCACCTCCACCACTTCCACCACCACCTCCACCACCTCCACCACCTCAACCACCACCTCGACCACCTCCACCACCACCTCCACCACGTGTGTGTGTGCACTTGTTCCACGTGTGTGTGTGTGCACACGTTCCACGTGTGGGTGTGTGCACGTGTTCCACGTGTGTGTAAAAGTGTTCCACATGTGTGTGTATGCACGTGCTGCACGTGTGTGTGTGTGCACGTGTTACGTGTGTGTGTGCACGTGTTACGTGTGTGTGTGTGCACGTGTTAGGTGTGTGTGTGCACGTGTTCCACGTGTGGGTGTGTGCACGTGTTACACGTGTGTGTGTGTGCACGTGTTCCACGGGTGTGTGTGTGTGTGCACGTGTTCCACGTGCGGGTGTGTGCACGTGTTACACGCGTGTGTGTGTGCACGTGTTCCGTGTGTGTGTGTGCACGTGTTCCACGTGTGTGTGTGTGTGCACGTGTTCACGTGTGTGTGTTACACGTGTTACACGTGTGTGTGTGTGCACGTGTTCCACGTGTGTGTGTGCACGTGTTACACGTGTGTGTGTGTTACACGTGTTACACGCGTGTGTGTGTGCACGTGTTCCACGTGTGTGTGCACGTGTTCCACGTGTGTGTGTGCACGTGTTACACGTGTGTGTGTGTTACACGTGTTACACGTGTGTGTGTGTGCACGTGCTGCACGTGTGTGTGTGCACGTGTTCCACGTGTGTGTGTGTGTGCACGTGTTACACGTGTGTGTGTGTTACACGTGTTACACGTGTGTGTATGTGCACGTGCTGCACGTGTGTGTGTGTGCACGTGTTCCACGTGTGTGTGTGTGCACGTGTTACACGTGTGTGTGTGTTACACGTGTTACACGTGTGTGTGTGTGCACGTGCTGCACGTGTGTGTGTGCACGTGTGTGTGTGTGTGCACGTGCTGCACGTGTGTGTGTGTCACGTGTGTGTGTGTGTGCACGTGCTGCACGTGTGTGTGTGTGCACGTGTGTGTGTGTGTGTGCACGCGTTCCCACGCGACACGTCACCGCGGGACACGGCACCAGGTACTCGTTTAAGGCTGAGTCGACGTGGGCGAGGCTCAGGTACCGCTTCAAATATCCGCCACCGATGTTGGCCGTGAGCGCGAATCGAACTCCGACAGACAAAGACAAAGATCCCCCGTATAGCCTGTAACAGACTGTTGGGGCAAGTGCCATTATCGAGCAGTGCCTATGAAGGCCGGCACGGCGCACCGATGAGGGGTGGGTGGCCAGAAACCACGCCCGGCCGCCTTTGTCTCCCCAGTGACGACGTTTACACACCGCACCGGGTACTCATTCGAGGCTGAGTCGACCTAGGAGCGGCCCAGAACCGGTTCAGATAATTGTCACGGTGTTGGTGACCGTGAGCGGGAATCGAACTCGGGCGGTCGAGTTCGCAGCGCACGCAGCGCGCTCACCGCTGCGCCACCGCTCCCCGTGGGTACAGGCACGCGGGCGTGATAGACGTGGCGAATGAGAGTTTATATTTCATATTGTTCTTGGCAAGGGGGGGGGGGTGGTGGGAGTAGGGCATGGGAGGGGTGGGGGCATGAGGGAGTGGTGGTGGGGCTCAGATGATATATTCGCAGAGGACATGTGTTAAACCCATAGGCATTCCGAAATGATGTAAGCGTACGCCGATATTCGAAAAATGTCACTCGGTAATGTTTATCTTTTCCTTTATAACACAAAGACGCCGCCGCCGTGTTGGGACCGTCTGCACTCGGGTGCCACTCGAGCCTCGGAGATCATCAAGAGACGCGCAGTTCACATCGCCACGCGCCGTGTCAATGTCCTGTGAACCCATGGAGTCGTTGTTGTTGTTTGTGTTTTTTTTAAACACACTGAGGTCCTTCGTGCGTACGGTACGTAGCCAAACCGTGGCAATCGGAGGTGTGGGAAATAATGATAATACTATCACTACTATTATTGTATGTCTGTGTGTGGATATGTCTGTGCGGTGGTGCAGCGGTTAGCGCGCTGAGTTACGAACGCCGGTGACCCGAGTTCGATTCCCGCTCACGGCCAACACCGGTGACGATTATCTGAACCGGTCCCGGTCCTCCCCTAATTCGACTCGGCCTCAAATTAGTACTCGGTGCGGTGTGTAGTAAACATCGCCACTGGGGAGACAAAGGCGGCCGAGCGCGGTTGCTGGCCACCCACCCCTCGTGTGCCGTTCTGGCCTTCATTGCAGCTCGCAAACAGCACTTGCCCCAACAGCCTGTTAAGGCTACACGGGGGATCTCTGTCTGAGTTCGGCCGGACGTGCGTCGCTGCTGTGTCGGCCACAAGAGCCGACTTGGTGAGGCGTGCCAGGCCTTACTCGAGGGCACCGCGGTGGCTCGGAGATGTTAACTACCTCGCCTGGTATACAGGAGGTCGTGGGTTCGACCCTGACGCCTGCTGCTGTATATTTGGAGTTTGCGTGTCTCTCTCTCTCATCATCATCAACACGGTGGCTAGGAGATGTTAACTACCTCGCCTGGTATACAGGAGGTCGTGGTTCGACCCTGACGCCTGCTGCTGTATATTTGGAGTTTGCGTGTCTCGCTCTCTCATCATCATCAACACGGTGGCTAGGAGATGTTAACTACCTCGCCTGGTATACAGGAGGTCGTGAGTTCGACCCTGACGCCTCCTGTATATTTAGATTTTGCGTGTCTCTCTCTCTCTCATCATCATCAACACGGTGGCTAGGAGATGTTAACTACCTCGCCTGGTATACAGGAGGTCGTGGTTCGACCCTGACGCCTGCTGCTGTATATTTGGAGTTTGCGTGTCTCTCTCTCTCTCATCATCATCAACACGGTGGCTAGGAGATGTTAACTACCTCGCCTGGTATACAGGAGGTCGTGAGTTCGACCCTGACGCCTCCTGTATATTTAGATTTGCGTGTCTCTCTCTCTCTCATCATCATCAACACGGTGGCTAGGAGATGTTAACTACCTCGCCTGGTATACAGGAGGTCGTGGTTCGACCCTGACGCCTGCTGCTGTATATTTGGAGTTTGCGTGTCTCTCTCTCTCATCATCATCAACACGGTGGCTAGGAGATGTTAACTACCTCGCCTGGTATACAGGAGGTCGTGAGTTCGACCCTGACGCCTGCTGTATATTTGGAGTTTGCGTGTCTCTCTCTCTCATCATCATCAACACGGTGGCTAGGAGATGTTAACTACCTCGCGTGGTATACAGGAGGTCGTGGGTTCGACCCTGACGCCTGCTGCTGTATATTTGAGTTTGCGTGTCTCTCTCTCTCATCATCATCACACGGTGGCTAGGAGATGTTAACTACCTCGCCTGGTATGCAGGAGGTCGTGGGTTCGACCCTGACGCCTGCAACTGTATATTTGGAGTTTGCGTGTCTCTCTCTCTCAGCATCATCAACACGGTGGCTAGGAGATATTAACTACCTCGCCTGATATACAGGAGGTCGTGAGTTCGATCCCAACCCTGACGCCTGCTGCTGCTGCTGTATATTTGAAGTTTGCACGTTCTCCCGCGGTCGCGTGGATTTTTCTCCGGCTCATCTAGTTTTTCCCTGCACGTTTCGACTCAACACGCCTTTGGAGTCGTTTGGTTGCTGCTTGAGGTTTGCACGTAATGAGCCACTATCGTCGATCCGTCAATTGTCATAGCCGGACCGCTTCTGAAAAAAAACTAAAAAGCTGAGTGGGACTTGCCTGGTAAAATAAAATAAAGATAAAAGAAGCGTGAAAATCGAACAAAAAANTTACAAAAAATAATAAAATAAAATAACTGAATCAAAATCAAATTGAAGAGAACAAAAATAAAGTTAAATACTGAAGATAAAATGCAAGTTTAGTTTTAGATGCTCGCCAACAACAGCACTTGCTCCGACAATATGGGGGGGGGGGGGGGGTCTTTGCCTTTGTGCGTTTGAAGGCCTTTAATAAACTCGTCGTCGAGTCGCACGTGACAGTGATGGATGTCGCCGCCCGCAGGAGCGACGACCCCGAAGCTCAAAGCCGACCCCCCCNAACCCACCCACCCCCCAATCTCAACTGCAGGGTGATGGTGGTGGAGGTGGTGATGGTCAAAACGATGGTAATGTTAAATTTAGATTTAAAGCTTTCGTGACTGCAGGGATTCCTCCTCTTGGTTCTTTCGGTAAAGTCATCACGTAGAAGGGAGATGATAAAATAATAAAAATAAAACATATAAAATACAATTCTCACGACGTTTCGGCTGCTTGCGTTGTGGCCGAAACGTCGTGAGAATTGTATTTTATTGTTTTATTTTTATTATTTTATTATTTCCCTTCTACGTGACTTTACCGAAAGAACTCAAATGAGTACGTGGTACGGTGCGAAAGAAGCTCAACATGCATATAAAAACTTCGCTACTAGGGAGATAAAGGCGGTCACCCACCAGCCTTCATAGGTGCTCGCTAACAGCACTTGGCCCAACAGACTGTTGCAGGCTATACGGGGGATCTTTGTCTTTGTGTAATGGGGAAGCGGCAGTGCAGTGGTTAGGGCACTTCGCTACGAACCGGCCACTCGAGTTCGATTCCCGCTCACGGCCAACACCAGTGACGATTATTAGAACCGGTCCTGGGCCTGCCCTAGGTCGACTCGGCCTCAAATGAGTACCAGGTACGGTGTGTAAACGTCGCCACTGGGGAGACAAAGGCGGCCAGGTATGGTGCTGGTTTTTATTTATTTGGTGGTGACCGCATACAGTGGTGGTGATGGAGGTGTTGCATGTATGTTGAACTTCTTTCACCGTACGTCGTCAACCGTGCTTATCGGAGGTGCGTGGAAGGACAAAGTGTTGATGATGGGGATCATGATGATGGTACTGTTGTATGTGTGGTGGTGGCAGCCTATAGTGATGTTGTTGGTGGTGGTGTTGGTCATGATGATCGTAATCGAGGCACCCGGGCGTGATTCTGCCCCCCCCCCCCCCCCCCCCCGTGTGCCGTGCCGGGCTTCACAGGTGATGCTGCTGATCGCTAACAGCACCTGCCCCAACAGCCTGTTAAGTGGGATATTTGTCTTTGATGATGATGGTAGTGGTGGGGTGGTGGTGGTGGTGGTGGGGTGGTGGTGGGGTGGTGCGGGTGGTGGTGCGGTGATGGTGCGGGCGATAGAGACAGTGGTGGTGGTGATGGTTAGAGTTGGTGGTGGTGGTGGTTAGAGTTAGTGGTGTGGTTAGAGTTGGTGGTGGTGGTTAGAGTTAGTGGTGGTGGTGATGGTTAGAGTTGGTGGTGGTGGTGATGGTGATGGTTAGAGTTAGAGTTGTTGTTGGTGGTGTGGTGATGGTTAGAGTTAGAGTTAGTGGTGGTGGTGATGGTTAGAGTTAGAGTGGTGGTGGTGATGGTTAGAGTTAGTTAGTGGTGGTGGTGATGGTTAGAGTTAGTGGTGGTGGTGATGGTTAGAGTTAATGGTGGTGGTGGTGGTGATGGTTAGAGTTAGTGATGGTGGTGGTGATGGTTAGAGTTAGTGGTGGTGGTGGTGGTTAGAGTTAGTGGTGGTGGTGGTGTACGGGGTAAACATTGTCTGTGACATTTATCTTTTCAATTACTCACAAAGCACCACTCCAAGTCACTGTGTGCTCATGGCGAGGTCATGATCGTCATCATTGACAGCAGCTTTTGTTATTCGGGTTTCGCGCTGTTGTAGGGCCGCGTCGTTTGGAGGTGCGGGGGGGGGGGTCCTATCAGAATCAGAATATTTATTTATACTGGAAAATCCGATGAGTTGTAAAGCTCTTTTCACAGACGCACGCGATCAGAACGTGACAACAACGAAGAAGCAAAAATAGATGGAGTGAAAAGTATAGAAAACGGTACAAAAATGAGTTAAAACTATAACAATGTACACTATGAGACCTCCTTTACCAGTGGCAAAATATAGTAATAGGTTTTTACCTTTCAACTGGTACAAAAACTGACACCTTTATGCAAGGCATCATGTTCAATACACAACACAAGCAGAATGCTTTTTTGTTTAGATTTTGACTGCTTGTGTTGTGGTTATTGCAAACATGATGCCTTGTATAAAGGTGTCAGTTTTTGTACCAGTTGAAAGGTAAAAACCTATTACTATAACAATGTAATTAACAAACAAAAATTTCTCTTAGCAGGTAAAACCCAATGAGCTATTAGCTTAAATTTTCAGAAGCGACCAGACCACAAGTGATCGCTCAACCAAGTGGGGTTTCATCACGTGGACATTTCATCACGCAGCTAAAAAATATCCGAATAATCTCAATGCACGTTTCTGAATGTGAATGGGTAAATCCCGATAACGTCGTTTGACCCCGGCGAGGACATCGTTCATGTAGCACGTGTCCACTGATGAGCCTCGGAAAAAAACGAAACCGCGTGTCAAAGGTCACTCGTTCGCTCAAGCAACACACCTTGCTGTGGTTTACCTGCCGGTGTTATTGGGCACGGGCAACTCCGTACAAAATACGGAATCCACCACCATCACCACCACTACCACCACCCCGGGGTTGACAGAGGGGGCAGCGAGAGGCGGGGGGGCATGCGGTGTTAAGATTGAACAAGCTGTCTGACTGCGCGAATTGCGTGCGTGTGGTCTTAAAGGCAAAACTAAAGTCTCTCTCTCTCTCTCTTCTCGCTCTCTCGCTCTCTCTGTCCCGTGCGGGGTTTTTGTTTTGTCATGCTAATGTCCGCCTAGTGGGGCAGGAGCAAAAAACAGATGGACACAGTGTGGGGAGAGAGAGAGAGAGAGCTCGCACGAACGGACAGAGATAAAAGGATCGCAGCAATAAAAAACAATGTGAGAGAGAAAGAGTGACAGAGCGAGAGAGAGAGAGAGCAGCCGAACAACAACAGCGAATGAAACAATTTTAATAAGTTTTACCCTTCCTGGCAATAAAATCGGTGTTAAGATGTTCAAACAGCAAATAGAAACCTTTTGAATGGAATCAAGTACTGCATTAACACAGTACTTGCTCGAAAAACAATATAGGGGCATTGTCTTTGAAACTATTTGGTGTACAACAGAGGCAGCTTTCTTGAGGCCTAATCTCACCAGTCACACTGCGTTTATTACCAGAGCATGTTTGTGTTTGCATGTTCAACACAGTGTGTGCTTAATGTAGTAACTTGATTCATTTAAAAGGGTTTCTGTTCGGTGTTTGAACATTTTACCACCCGCTGTTTGATTGCCAGAAAGGGTAAAACCTATTAAATTTTTATTTCATACTTTGATACTGGTAACAAAAATGCCCCATGTTACGACAACAACAACGGTCAGAATAAGAATATTAGTTTTTTTCACTGGAAGAATCCGATGAGCTAAAAAGCTCCTTTTCACGGATTTCCAATCGTGGCACGGGCTTCAGAAGGTTACGAGAACAACGAACACAAAACAACAACAACAACAACAAAAACACGACCGCAGTACACAGGTATGAACGGTTAAGGCAGTAATAACCATCAACACGTGGCAGGCTTTCGCGATCAATATCATCCACAATACAGGGTTTTTTTGCGGAGGGTTAGATCGCGTAAATATATTTAAATGTTGCGTCGATAAACCCGCCACCACTCGACACAGCCAATTAGTAAGGTGAAAAAAATGATTTGGAGCTTTCGTCACTGCACGAATTAATCTTTGGTTCTTTTGGTAAAGTCACGTAGAAAGAGAAAATAAATTAATCGAAGCGTCGTATGCTTTCATTTAATATATCTTTTCTTTCTACTCGACTTTACCGAAAGAATCACAAAGAAAAAAAATTACACCATTGGAACCTCATTTGCCAGTAAAAAAATATGATAATTGTTTTTTTACCCTTCTAAAAATTAGTAAGGGAGTTTGTCGCGTTAAACAAAACGTGGCCAATTCGTCGCTCGTGCAGCACAATCTGAGCACGACGTTTCGCCAGTAACTACAACCAGCTTCATCAGGACAACAGCCAGAGATTTGTGGAAAAATCCTCGTGCTTCGTTGAAATCTTGAAATGTACGGAATGCCCCGCCGTTGCGTCTCTTCGCTGCGTGAATATCTTGAAGACTTAAATTTCGATTTAAAGCTTTCGTGACTGCAGGGATTCATCTTCTTGGTTATTTCGGTAAAGTCCCGTAGAATGGAAACAATAAAATAATAAAAAATAAAACGTAATAAATAATATAAAATAGTAATATAATATAATAAATAATATAATAAATAAAGTAATAAACTATTATTTTATTGTTTCCATTCTACGTGACTTTACCGAAAGAACCAAGAAGATATCTTGAAGACGATTGTTCTTATTGTTGGGAGTTCGACACGGAGGCAAGGCGAGTAACCCCCCCCCTACCTCCCTGTCCACCCTGTCCACCCCGCCCCCTTTTGAGTTGAGAATTCCCTCCGCAGGAGGGGCCGAGTGGGGGGCTTCTTGCATGAAGCGATTTTCCACGGACGTAACTTACGCGGAGAGCGATGGGACAGAAGAAAACCAAATCGCCAGAAATCTGCGCGTGCGGCTCCGCGAATTACGTTCGAGTGTTTGACGGCGTTGGCCCACACGTCTCTCTCCCCCTCTCTCTCTCTCTGTTGTGTTGTTTCCTTTCTATTTGAGAAAGAAAGAAACGCCCCCCACCCCCCCCCGAAAAATTATAAATGACCGTCTTACTTTTCTTGTTTGTTGGCACCGCTCGTGATTGTTTTGCATGTGTCACGAATCGCGTGTTTCCCTGCAGCGTGCGTGGTGGTGTGTGTGTGGGTGTGTGTGGGGTNTGTGTGTGGTGGTGTGTGTGCGTGTGTGTGTGTTGTGTGTGGTGGTGTGTGTGTGGGTGTGTGTGGTGGTGGTGTGTGATGGTGTGTGTGGGGTGTGTGGTGTGTGTGGGTGTGTGTGTGGTGTGTGGGGGTGTGTGTGGTGTGTGTGGTGGTGTGTGTGGGGTGTGTGTGTGGTATGTGTGATGTGTGTGTGGGGGTGTGTGTGATGGTGTGTGTGGGGTGTGTGTGGTGTGTGTGGGGTGTGTGTGTGGTGTGTGGGGTGTGTGTGGTGTGTGTGTGTGGTGTGTGTGTGGGGGTGTGCGGTGGTGTGTGTGGTGATGTGTGTGGGGTGTTTGTGGTGGTGCGTGTGGTGGTGCGTGTGGTGTGTGTGTGGGGTGTGTGTGTGGTGTGTGTGTGTGGGGTGTGTGTGGTGGTGTGTGTGGTGTGTGGGGTGTGTGTGGTGGTGTGTATGGGGGTGTGTGTGGTGGTGTGTGTAGTGATGTGTGTGGGGTTTGTGTGAGGGTGTATGTGGGGTGTGTGGTGGTGGTGGGGTGTGTGTGGTGGTGGTGTGTGTGTGTGTGTGGGGTGTGTGTGTGTGTGTGTGGGGTGTGTGTGTGGTGTGTGGGGGNTGTGTATGGTGTGTGTGTGTGTGTGTGGGGTGTGTGTGGTGGTTGTGTGAGTGTGTGTGGGGTGTGTGTGTGTGTGTGTGGGGTGTGTGTGTGTGTGTGTGGGGTGTGTGTGTGGTGTGTGGGGTGTGTGTGTGTGTGTGGTGGGTGTGTGGGGGGTGTGCGNTGGTGTGTGTGGTGTGTGTGGGGTGTGTGGTGGTGCGTGTGGGGTGCGTGTGGTGGTGTGTNGGNGTGTGTGTGGTGGTGTGTGGGGTGTGTGTGTGTGTGTGTGGTGTGTGGGGTGTGTGTGGTGGTGTGTATGGGGTGTGTGATGGTGTGTGTGTGATGTGTGTGGGGTTTGTGTGGGGTGTATGTGGGGGTGTGTGTNGTGTGTGTGTGGGGTGTGTGTNGTGGTGTGGTGTGTGTGGGGTGTGTGTG
The DNA here is from genome assembly GCA_018977245.1 of Lethenteron camtschaticum. NCBI lineage: Eukaryota > Metazoa > Chordata > Hyperoartia > Petromyzontiformes > Petromyzontidae > Lethenteron > Lethenteron camtschaticum. The sequence goes on along the minus strand of MU249624.1, from coordinate 5,001,575 downwards.
TGGCGTGTGTGGGGTGTCTGTGGTGGTGTGTGTGGGGTGTGTGTGGTGTGTGTGTGGGGTGTGTGGGGTGTGTGTGGTGTGTGTGTGGGGTGTGTGTGTGGGTGTGTGGTGTGTGTGTGGTGGTGTGTGTGGTGGTGCGTGTAGTGGGGGTGCGTGTGGGGNTGCGTGTGGGGTGTGTGTGGTGTGCGTGTGGGGGTGTGTGTGGTGGCGCGTGTGGGGGTGNTGTGTGGTGGTGTGTGTGGGGTGTGTGTGTGTGGGTGCGTGTGGGGTGTGTGTGGTGTGTGTGTGGGGTGTGTGTGNTGTGTGTGTGGGGGTGTGTGTGGTGTGTGTGGGGTGTGTGTNGGTGTGTGTGGGTGTGTGTNGTGTGTGTGTGGGGTGTGTGTGGAGTGTGTGTGGGGTGTGTGTGGTGGTGTAGTGGTTAGCGCGCGCTGCACTACGAACCTGGCGACCCGGGTTCGATTCCCGCTCACGGCAAACACCAGTGACGATTATCTGAACCTGTCCTGGGCCTCCCCTAGGTCGACTCAGCCTCAAATGAGTACCTGGTGCGGTGTGTAAACATCGCCACTGGGGAGACAAAGGCGGCCGGGCGGACGTGGCGCTGGCCTCGAATCAATTTCGTGTGCCGTGCTGGCCTTCATAGGTACTCGCTAACAGCACTTGCCCCACCGGTCTGTTAAGGCTACACGGGGGACATTTTCTTTTGTTGTGTATCTGTGTGTTCGCTGAAAAATGAGAGAGGTGACAGGGAGATTGCGGAATCTGGTGGAAGGGTTCAGAGAAAACAAAATTGGAAATGAGAACCAAGGAGTTCTTGGAAAAGGTCTGGAATATAAATACGAAGAAACCCGAAGTAAATTCAATATTAATATCTTGGGGGAGAAAAAAAAATAACATCGGAGAAAATTCCCATAAAACCTGAGAAAAATCGGGGGAAAAATCCCACCAACAAAACGTATGGAGAAAAATCGAAGGAATCTGCAGAAGATATACCAAGTCAAACTAGTAAACTAAACCAATGACTGAAATTATGGACTCCGAGAATGCGTTTGTGGCTGATGGTAAGTGTAAAAAGAAGATATGAAATGTTATATGTGTGTGTTGTTTATCCACGTTTCGGGGCAGATATGAGGATGAGGTGCAACTCGTGTCCTCGTATTTGTGTTGTCACTCAGTCCGCTTTTCACTCCGGAGATATAAAAACTATTTTTTTTTATAATTTAGTATTTTACCAGAAGCGACCTGGCCGCAAATGATAGCTCAACGAAGTGGCTTATCGTGTGCACATTTATAGCAGCCAAATACTCAAAACGCATGTTGATAAATTTGGAGGGAAAACCCGGAGGACCCGGAGAAAAATCCACGCGACCACGGAGAGACACGCAAACTCCAAATATACAGCACGCGTCAGGGTCGGGATGGAACCCACGACCTCCTGTATACCAGGCGAAGTAGTAAACATCTATACAGACGAGCTGGGAGTCTGAATGGAGTGGCTGTATTTGTTTAATCAATGTTTGGGAAGTGGGGTTTGACATGTTTACTTGGCTAAGACCTTCCGTGCGTGCTTGTGGGTGTGTGTGGCTGTTTTCTTTTTACTTGGACCTCCCTAGGTCGGCTCAGCCTCAAATGAGTACCCGGTGCTGTGCGTAAACGACCGGGGCGTGGTGCTGGCTACCCAACCCCTGGCGTGCTGTTCCGGCCTTCATAGGTGCTTAGTGACAGCACTTGCCCTACATACTGTTAAGGCTACACGGGGGATCTTTATCATTGTCTGTTTTTTTTCCTGGGCCTCCCCTAGGTCGACTCAGCCTCAAATTAGTAACGTCTGTGCTGCGTGGATGGTTATAGGGGGGTCAGAACCACGCCCGGCCGCCTTTGTCTCCCCAGTGACAATGTTTACACACTGCAACAGACACTGACGCAAGGCTGAGTGGACCTAAGGGAGGCCCAGGACCGGTTCGGATAAGCGTCATTGATGTTGGCCGTGAGCGGGAAGCCGACACGGGGGACCTTTGTCATTGTGTCTGTGTTTTACTTTTTTCTCCATGGGCCTCCCCTAGGTCGACTCAGCCTCAAATTAGTAACCCGTGTGCTGCGTGTTTGTGTGTAAACATCGCCAACCCCCCCCCCCCCCTCTTCCTCGTTGTGTCACAAGTCCAAGTCTCTTCACGAGTGCTGCTAAGCCGCTCACAGCACCACCTTGCCCCAGCAGTCTGTTAAGTGGCGCCGCGCGTATTTGTGTACCGCCGTTAATGTTTTGGGCACACACAGCACACCACACACACCACCACCGCACTCACTACGGCCGTGTCGCATAGATCAAGGGGGGGGGGTGCACTCCGATAGGCTGCACAATAGGACCCGTCCGTATGCCGAGCAGATTTGCGCTAATTGTTGCTGTCGAAACCATTGTGACGGCGGTGTTTTTTTAGCAAGTTTGTGGACAAACACGAGCACTCACTCCTCTGTCGAGTCAAACACAAATAGCTCATTCCACCACACAACTCCCCCACACACACACACCCACGCCACCTCTCTCCCTGCTACTCGTTGCAGTCTTTAATAACTGTTGGAGTGAGCAAGTGCTCGAAGCGAGCACTCTCTCATGCGTTGGTGCGTTGGGGGTTCGCCAGAACCACGCACGGCCGCATTTGTATGCCAGTGGCGATGATTTACGCGCTGCATCGGGGACTATTGTTTTTATATTCGTGTTTTTCTTTTCATGGTTGAGTCGAACCAGGGTGATGCCCCACGACCGGTTCGGATATTCGTCACCGGTGTTGGCCGTGGCGGGAATCGAACCCGGGTCCGCTGGGTTTCGTAGCCCAAGTGGCGAACCACTGCCGCTCACACACAATATTAATACACACAAAGACAAAGATCCCCGTATAGCCTGTTATAGACTGTGGGTCAAGTGCTGTTAGCGAGTAGCAGCTATGAAGGCCGGCACGGCACACGAGGGGTTGGGTGGCCAGCACCACGCCCGGCCGTCTTTGTCTTCCCGGTGGCGATGTTTACTACACACCGCACAAGGTACTCATTGAAGACTGAGTCGACCTAGGAGAGGCCCAGGACCGGTTCAGATAATCGTCACCAGTGTTGGCCGTGAGCGGGAATCGAACCCGGGTCGCCGGGTTCGTAGCGCAGTGCGCTAACCGCTACACCACCGCTCTCCACTACACACACTATACATAACACACACAAAATACACTCGTATAGGCACACGCATATATTGCATACGCAAAAATACACGAACATAAATACGCTCATATATATACTCACAGATACACAGCGTATACGCATTATTTGGGTCTTTCGGTAAAGTCACGTAGATGGGTTAAGATAAATTACAAAAAACTACGACGTTTCGAACCTTTTTTTAACCTATCTTACATAAGACCCAAAGAATATGAATTCCTGCAGTCACGAAAGCTTTAAGTCAAGATTTTACAGTACCAACGTACGTATTATACATCCCCAATCAATACATCCAACAAGATCACCCGTGTAGCCTGTAACAGACTGTTGGGGCAAGTGCTTTACGAGTAGCACCTATGAAGGCCGGCACCGTGGCACACGCGTGGATGATTGTAGCGTGGTCAGAACCACGCCCGGCCGCCTTTGTCTCCCCAGTGGCGATGTTTACACACTGCACCAGATACTAACGTCAGGTGAGTGGACCTAGGGGAGGCCCAGGACCGGTTCGGATAATCGTCACTGATGTTGGCCGTGAGCGGGAATCCAACTCGGTCGCCAGGTTCGCAGCGCGCTAACCGCTGCACTACCGCTCCCCACATATTCACACAAAGATCCCCCGCATAGCCTCAACGTACTTTTTGGGGCAAGTGCTGTTCGCGAGAACTTACACGTAAATACAACGCACACGCAAATACATACACGCACACATATATACAGTAGATGACATCAATAATAAATTGTAACATTGTTAAGTTGAAGCAATTTGTCAGTCCACTGCTGGATAAAGATCGTCCCTCACGCAGTGTAGGTCGTGGGGGTCGTTTGGCCATACTTCCCCTCGCTGGTCGGTTCCGGTTGGTCAGACCGCGTAAGGACCACGGACGAGTAACATCGCGGGGAATCGAACTCAAGCTAAGGGTTCGTCACGCGGTGCGCTAACCACTGCGCCACCGCTCCCACCCCATGTGGACACTTAGACACGCAGAGAGACAGAGCGAGAGAGAGAGACACGCTCGGCACGGGTGGGTCGGGTTCGTCGCGCGGTGCGCTAACCACTGCGCCACCGCTCCACACACGATAAACCCAAACGCATGCTTACACGGGGGGGGGNCAATTTCTTTTACACCACTTCTGGTATTCGGCCTACTCTTCCACGCCGTCCGCGCGTGTCTTGGCGGAGGTGGGACGACTGACTCTACACATTCACAGTTTTTCTCTGCCGAGCGGACATCATCAGGCATGGCCGAGATTGGGGGGGGGTTGGATTTAGGGGAACTTTTTATTGCCTAATTTCAGGTGACGCGCCTGGAGATCGATCGCTATCCAGCGAGCCGAGCCGACCTCGATCTACCCGCTCAGAACCACCACAGTGGCCTGTGCTATAGCCGCTCGCCAACAGCACTTGCCCCGACGGTATGTCAAGGTACACGGGGGAGCTTTGCCTTTGTGTGTGATAGCGACTCTGTTGGGGAGGGGGTGAAGCGGTTAGCGCGCTACGCCACGAACCTCAACCCCCCCCCGAGTATCGATATGTGTGGGTACGATGTGTTTGATACGCGTGTCTGTCGATACGAGTGGTGTATGTGCGTTGTTGTATGTGTGTATGTCTATGTGTGTGTGTATGTCTATGTGTGGGGAGCGGTGTGTAGCGGTTAGCGCACTGCGCTACGAACCCGGCGACCGAGTTCGATTCCGCCCTACGCCAACACCGGTGACGATATTTGACCCGGTCCTGGCCTCCCTAGGTCGACTCAGCCTCGATGAGTACCTGGTGCGGTGTGTATAAAACATCAGCGCTGGGGAGACAAAGGCGGCCGGGCGTGGTGCTGACCACCCATCCCTTCGTGTGCCGTTCCGGCCTTCATAGGTTGCTACTCGCTAACAGCACTCGCCCCAGCAGTTTGTTAAAGGCTACACGGGGTGTGCGTGAGTTGTTGTTCTTTGAAAGCGACTCTATGGCCAGCCAAAACAAATACAAAGATCCCCCGTATAGCCTTCGCAGACTGTTGGGGCAAGTGCTGTTAGCGAGCAGCACCTATGAAGGCCGGCACTGTGGCACACGAGGGTGGCCAGCACCACGCCCGACCGCCTTTGACGAGCGTCACCGCCCCGACCCGCCTTTGTCTTTCCTCCGCGTAATCCCGCCTACCCCGCCAGCCCTCCCCGTTCACCACCACCACCACCCCTCCACCCAGCCCGCTCCGCCCACCACCATGACGCGCACTTCGCTCTTATAAGGGCGAGAGGAGGAGGCGGCTGGGGGTGTCTCTCCGTCTGAATTCGGACAAGTTCGCTCAGCCACGGCACTCGGCTGTGGGCTGGGGCAAGGCAAGCGACGTCTCTTCCCTCTCACGGCGCGACGCAAGCGGAGTCCGTCTCGCTCATGTGCCAGTGTCTGTGTGTCTGTGTGTGTGTCTGTCTGTGTGTCTGTGTGTGTGTGGGGGGTGTAGTTCATAGGTGGAGCACTACGATCCCGGCAACCACTGAGTTCGATTACCGACTTACGGACAACACCAGCGGTGGTGGCGGTGACGATTTCTGGACCGGTCCTGGGCCTCCCCTAGGTCGACTCAGCCTCAAATGAGTACCTGGTGCGGTGTGTAAACATCGCCATTGGGGGGGAGACAAAGGCGGTCGGGCGTTGGTTGTTGGCCAACCCGCCCCCTCGTGTGTTGCCGTTCCGGCCTTGAGTAGGTGCTACTCGCTAACAGCACTTGCCCCAACAGTCTGTGAAGGCTACACGGGGGATCTTTGTCATCGTCTCCTTCCCCGATGGAGTGAATTGATTTGAAGGACTGAGTGTCTTTTTTTTATTCCGACAATGGAGTGTCAATGATAATCCAGGAGGATTTACCTTTTTATATTTATCGACGGACGATTCCTCGCTCAATTCGGAGTGATCGTCATCTTTTACATTTTAACAAACAAACGAAAAACCACGTGACAATCTCCTAAAGTATTATTTACAAGTAGTACGTAGTCGTTCTTCGATAGTGCGGATAACAAGAAGTCTGATCGATACAGAAGACCTGGGACCCATCGTTCGTCTCATCACCGCCGTCTCTTCCACGACCCTTCGGAGTTTCACCTAAAACGACCATGACGCCCATCATCACCGGCGGAGTACTCTTACTCCTCGCTTTATCGACCCCGTCTCAATGCGCTCCGGACAGGAGGAGCCCTCCTTGCCGGGACCCCGCGATTTCAGCGGCCACGCGAACGCCGTCCGCTCCCAAGCAGCAGCAGTCGCGGCGGCGGAGGCGACGTTGTGGATCCGGCACGAGGAGTTGAACCGTGGTGTGGGCAGGGAAGAGGTGGAGGAGGAGGTGGAGGAGGTGCGAGGAGGAGGCTACCGCAAGCCATCATCATCGGCGTGAAGAAGGGTGGAACCCGCGCTCTACTCGAGGCACTGCGGCTCCATCCGGACGTGAGGGCGGCAGGAGCTGAGCCGCACTTCTTCGACAGGAATTACCAGCGAGGCCTCGAGTGGTACAGGTGAGAGAGCCCGTGTCGTGGAGAGACAAAGGCGGCCGGGACTTGCGTTGCTGCTTCTGGCCACACGGGCGAGTCGCTCGTGTGCCGTGAGCCGGTGCTCGATAACATCACGTGCCACCCCCCCTGATGCTCGTCTCTTATAGGGGATGTTTACAATGCCGGTCTGCAGATGATGAAACTTCCTTTCGGTACACCTGTCCGCGCGATTGAAGAAAACAAATGACGTCTCTCGCTCTCTCTGTGTGTTAAACACGCCATGAGCCCACAGGGGCCTTCGAGGAATGCAGAACTTTAGCAGCGTTCGGTTTTCTCAGCGGCAGCCCACACGCAACACTTGGGTCCGAGTTGTGTGCACTCCCAGAAGGCCAACACGGGGCGGCTGATGGATGTAGAGAAACACTTTAAAATATAGATATTCTTTCGATTTAAAGCTTTCGTGACTGCAGGATCATCCTTGGTTCTTTCGGTAAAGTCACGTAGAATGGAAATAATAAAATAATAAAAAATAATAAATAATTTTCACGTTTCGGCCACAACGCAAGCAGCCGTCCTCAGGTGAAGAACAGGTCTGTCGGGAAGACAGCGTCTGACAGACCTGTTTTCACCTGAGGACGGCTGCTTGCGTTGTGGCCGAAACGTCGTGAGAATTATTTTATATGTTTAATATTATTTTATTATTTCCATTCTACGTTTTTATAGATATTCTTGTTTTTGCTTGGATAGATAGACTTTAAGGAGAGGGGATGATTGTAGTGTTCTTCAATTTCCTTGCGTAGACGACGTGTGAACGAGGATGTCACCGATGTCGAGGTTTTATGCTGCTGCTGCTGCACGAGAGGGCTTCACGAGAGCGAGGGAGAGAGTTCGTGGTGTCGCCGCTCTTCCTCCTGGTTGAAGGAGGCAGCCGCAGTGGGACTCTGGGTGAGAGTTCGTGTCGTGTCGCATCTCTGTGTGCTCTGTGTTGTTGGAGTGTGGGTAGCATGGCTTGACGCTGCGGTGCTTTAGGTCTCTCTGGGTCTCTATGGGTCTCTATCTCTGTGTGTCTCTGTGTTTACTGTATGGGCCATAGTGTGAGTAGCATGGCCACAAATTCACTACTGCGGCTTGTCTTTAAAGTGTCTCTCTGGTCTCTATGGTCTCTATCTCTATGTGTCTCTGTGCTTACTGTATGGGCCATAGTGTGGTAGCATGGCCACAAAATCACTACTGCGGCATGTCGCTAAAGTGTCTCTCTGGGTCTCTATGGGTCTCTATCTCTATGTGTCTCTGTGCTTACTCGATGGACCATAGTGTGGGTGGCGTGGCCACTAATCCACTACTGTGGTTTGTATTTAATGTATATTTCTATATATTTCCCTATGGGTCTCTGTTTCTGTATGTGCCTCTATGGGTTGACTATATTGTCCAGAGTTTGACAGTGTCATTAATGAATGTGTTGAGTGTTTGTTATGACTATATAGATCGCGGCGTATATGAGGGAGTGTGTGTGAATGATGTATGTGTATACGAGCGTGTATATATGTGTGAATAATGTGTATGAGTGTGTGTGTGAACGATGTGTATGAGTGTGTGTGTGGTGATCGCTAACAGCACTTGCCCCAACAGTCTGTTAAGGCTATACGGGGGATCTTTGTCTTTTGTGAATGATGTGTTTATAGTGAGTGTGTGTGTCAATGATGTGAGTATGAGTGAGTCAGTGTGTGTAAATAATGTGTGTATGAGTGAGTGTGTATGTCAATGATGTGAGTGAGTGAGTGTGTGTCAATGATGTGTGTATGAGTGAGTGTGTGTGTAAATGATGTGAGTATGAGTGAGTGAGTGTGTGTCAATGATGTGTGTATGAGTGAGTGTGTGTGTATGAGTGAGTGTGTGTGTATGTGTGTATGAGTGAGTGTGTGTGTCAGTGATGTGAGTGAGTGAGTGTGTGTCAATGATGTGTGTATGAGTGAGTGTGTGTCAATGATGTGTGTATGAGTGTGTGTGTACGTGTATATTGGTGAGTATATGTGTGAACGGTATGGATGTGTTTAGTTTAATCGAGTGGGGAACGGTGTTCTGGTAAATATTTTGGTTATGTCACATCCAATCTCGCCTTATATTTGTCCCATGGTTTAATATTATAGGATTGTTATTATATACTGTATAAGCGTTCCCTTGACAAGACTCTAGTGGTAGTGCCTTACGCCAAAAATCCCTACTCCTAGCGTTGCGGAGAATATCGAGTGACAAAGTGAATCTCGGTGTGAGTCTGAGTTTATATGTATCTACCTATATGTGTGTATACGTGTGTGTATATATATACCCTGGGCCTCCCCTAGGTCGACTCAGCCTCAAATGAGTACCTTGTGCGGTGTGTAGTAAACATCGCCACTGGGAGACAAAGGCAGCCGGGCGTGGTGTTGGCCACCCACCCCTCGTGTGCCGTGCCGGCCTTCATAGGTGCTCGCTAACAGCACTTACCCAACAGTCTGTTAAAGGCTATACGGGTATATTTGCATGGTTGCTGTTGTTGTTGTTGGGGCAAGTGCTGTTAGCGAGCACCTATGAACAGCACTTGCCCCATCAGTCTGTACGGCTAGAGGGAGATATTTGTGTGGTTACTATGTGTTTGAAACTATGTGTTTGAAACGCGTGTGTGTGTGTATATGAGTGGCGTACGTACGCTATTTTATCCAGTGTGTGTACGCGTCGTATGTGTGTGTGTATGTCTATGTGTGTGTGTATGTCTATGTGTGTGTGTATGTCTATGTGTGTGTGTATGTCTATGTGTGTGTATGTATGTGTGTGTGTATGTCTATGTGTGTGTATGTCTATGTGTGTGTATGTCTATGTGTGTGTGTATGTCTATGTCTGTGTATGTCTATGTGTGTGTATGTCTACGTGTGTTTATGCTGGGGAGCGGTAGTGTAGCGGTTAGCGCGCTGCGCTACGAACCCGGCGACCCGAGTTAGATTCCCGCTCACGCTGAACTGGTCCTGGGCCTCCCTAGGTCGACTCGGCCTCAAATGAGTAACTTGGTGCGGTGTGTAGTAAACATCGCCACGGGGGGGGGAGACAAAGGCGGCCGGGCGTGGTGCCGGCTACTCACCCACCCCTCGTGTGCCGTGCCGGCCTTCATAGTTGCTCGCGAACGGCACTTGCCCCAACAGTCTGTTGAGGCTATGCGGGTGATCTTTGTGTGTGGGAAGCCACGGCTATGCATCAGTGACGAATACGTGAACCGGTTGCTCGGCCCTCCACCTAGGTAGACTCGGCCTGAAATGGGCCATCTCGGTTTGTGCGTGGCCGTCCTGGCCTATTCTTCTGGCCTTAATAGGCGCTCGCGAACAGCACTTGGCCCCCAACCGTCGGTAAGAGGGATCTTTTGTCTTTGTATGTATCGTGTGTGTATCGTGTGTGTATTGTGTGTATATATGTACGTTTGCATGAGCGTGTTCATGTGTGTGTATAGGTGCAGCTATGTCCATGTGTAAGTGTGTACTGTGTTTACGTGCGTGTGTGTGTGTCTTCACAGGCCATGCGACTCGCTAACAGCACTTAACCCCAAAATTATGTTCGGCTTATATGGGGAATCTTTATCTTTGTATGTATTAACGAAGAAGGGTCATCGACCGAAACTTCGCATGCTACGGGATGTGTGAGTTGAAGTTTTTATTTTATTTTACTTTTTAATGTTTTTACCTACGTGACTTTACCGAAAAACCTAAGAATATGAGTTGAAGTTGTTGCTGTTCTAGATTTGAAGCTTTCGTGACTGCAAGGATTCATACTCTTAGGCTTTTTCGGTAAAGTCACGTAGGTAAAAAATTAAAATTAAATTAATAAAAGTAATAATATAAATAAAATAATAATCACGACGTTTCGGAGGCAACACAAGCTTCCGTCTTCAGGTGGAACCATCACAGCACAATTGCTGTATCAAGTTGGTGGTGTGTTGTTGTTGGTGGTGGTGGTGGTGTTCGTGCACCCAACTGCCGACGCATCCGCACGACACACTTTGTTCGCTTCATTCTAAAAGAACATTAACGCGACGATTCCACTTGTGCCGTGTTATGGAACGATGCGTTGGTTCAGTTCCGCGCGTGTCGCCCCGAGTGTTTGAGAGATGCGAGTGCGATTTAATATTAGGTCGCTAAATAAATAGAAATTTAAAAATAAATCAACTCTCGTTGCTCCACGTACAGCAAAGCCAACATAACACGTGAATAAGTCAATTTCGAATGACAATTTGATATAATAAATACATAAATTTCACACATCCCATCAGCGAAACGGCCTCGTTGAGGAGCGCCTTAAAAATATCAACACAAAGCGGTCATAGCCTCAGAGAACGGCAACCAAAAATCAATAAGACATTTTTTTATTCAAAATTCAGAAAACAAAAAACCGCTCAATATTTCAAGAGCCGCAATGCAACGTGGACGACTGCTGTCACGAAGCAGTTCCTTCCAGAGCCGCAGTATAGCCACTGCTCCCAACGAGTGGAGAATTCGTTGGTTCCCTGGGTCTCACGGCTGCTGTCACGACGGAAGGGGCTTGCACGAGGGCCCGGTTTAATGATCCACAGCACAGACCCCGAGGATGAACGGTCCCACCACGGTATTTGATCGACTCGAGCCGAGGCCGTGAACTTTGTCTGCATTGCCCCCGAGATATCTGGACCTGCGTCCGCTCGCTCACCACTCACGGCCAGCGTGAAACAAACATCGCCCCAAGTGCAGCCACGTGGGTCACTCACGGTGACACGCAGTGACACACAGAGACACACGGTGACACACACACACGGTGACGAGATACACAGTGACACACAGTGACACACAGTGACACACAGTGAGACACAGTGACACACGGTGACACACAGTGACACACGGTGACACACAGTGACACGCAGTGACACACAGACACAGTGATACACACTGTGACCCACACACACACAGTGACACACAGTGACACACGGTGACACACAGTGACACGCAGTGACACAGCCTGACAAACTACGTGACACAAAGTGACACACAGCTTGACAGGCAGTGACACACAGTGACACACAGTGACACAGCCTGACAAAGTGCGTGACACACAGTGACACACAGACACACAGTGACACACAGAGACACACACACAGTGACACAGCCTGACAAACTACGTGACACAAAGTGACACACAGCCTGACAGGCAGTGACACACAGTGACACACAGAGACACACAGTGACACACATCGACACACACACAGTGACACAGCCTGACAAACTACGTGACACAAAGTGGCACATGCATGTACGTATGTCGAACTTCTTATACACCGTGCGTAGCCAACCGTGCTTATCGGAGGTGCGGGAGAAGGACAACAAACTAAACACAACAAGCCAAAGTGATGATGATGATGATCATCATCATGATGGTACTGTTGTATGTGTGGTGGTGGCAGCCTATAGTGATGTTGGTGGTGGTGGTGATGGTCATGATGATCGTAATCAAGGCAGCTGGGCGTGATTCTGCCCCCCCCCCCCCCCNGTGTGCCATGCCGGGCTTCACAGGTGATGCTGCTGATCGCTAACAGCACCTGCCCTAATAGCCTGAGAAGTGGGATATTTGTCTTTGATGATGATGGTGGTGGTGGTGCGGGCGATAGAGACAGTGGTGGTGGTTAGAGTTAGTGGTGGTGGTGATGGTTAGAGTTAGTGGTGGTGATGGTAAAAGTTAGTGGTGGTGGTGGTGGTTAGAGTTAGTGGTGGTAGTGGTGGTGGTGTACGGGGCAAACTTTGGCTGTGCGGGCAAGGACAAGACACTAAACACACAAAAAGCAGGTCTCAAGAAATAGTGACGGCCTCGGTGACACGCACAGTGGTACAGCCTGACCCACAGTGACACCCTGTGACACACACAGTGGTACAGCCTGACTCACAGTGACACCCTGTGACACACACAGTGGTACAGCCTGACTCACAGTGACACCCTGTGACACACACAGTGGTACAGCCTGACTCACAGTGACATCCTGTGACACACACAGTGGTACAGCCTGACTCACAGTGACAGCCTGCGTGACATACACAGTGGTACAACCTGACTCACAGTGATAGTCCGCGTGACACACACAGTGGTACAGCCTGACTCACAGTGACACCCTGTGACACACACAGTGGTACAGCCTGACTCACAGTGACAGCCTGCGTGACATACACAGTGGTACAACCTGACTCACAGTGATAGTCCGCGTGACACACACAGTGGTACAGCCTGACTCACAGTGACAGCCTGCGTGACACACACAGTGGTACAGCCTGACTCACAGTGACAGTCTGCGTGACACACACAGTGGTACAGCCTGACTCACAGTGACAGCCTGCGTGACACACACAGTGGTACAGCCTGACTCACAGTGATAGCCTGCGTGACACACACAGCGCTCCCGACTGACGGACGCTGACATTTGAATCCTCGTCCATGATGGGGGTGGGGAGGGCACTGCGTGAAATACTTTTGAAAGTTACTTTCACGAGCGCTCCAGTGACGCTACTGGCTGCATTGACTTATGATTGTAAGTCAGGTGGCCTGTACTCCTATCGTGTTAGTTTGTTGTTTGTTTTGTCGTTGTGACTTGCCTACCCCTTGCCCCATACGGGACGTGTGTGAGAAAAAACAAAAAAATGAACAAAAACAAAGTTTTTCACTATAAATCCTTTATATGCGTGGCATCGGTTTTATTTTATTATTCATTTCTGTTTTTCTTGAGTAAGAGTTTCATTTTTATCACATTGGTATTTTAAATTAAATAATAATTTTATTTTTTCCTAAAAAGTGAAAAATTTTGGAATTTTTTTCACGAAAATAAATTGTCACGCACAACGAGTCTGTGGCAAAATGTCAGCTCGATTGGATCACGGGAAGTGGGTTAAAAAACGACCGAAAGATTTGCACGGTCGTAAGCGCGCAAGCAAGCAAGTGAACTTAATATAAAGGATTTAAAAAGCTTCATAGCTCATTGGATTCCTCCCGCAGTCCAAAAAATAATGATGAAATGTTGCAAGCATCGCTGAAGAAAGTCACGTGAAAGCAAGGCCGTAAATATAATATTTGGGGGGAGGGGGGAACACCCCCCCCCATCCAATATTCAAATATGCTTAAAGCCCCCCCCCCCCAATATATTGCTATAAATATATTTATGTTAAAATTATTGTGTTATGGTTGTACTTTATTCATCCCTAATCTCTGCCATTACATACAATGAAACAAGAAAAGGTAAAAAAAAAAAAACAGAGCAAAGTAATACAATACACTATTAGACATTATGTAAAAAATTAATAAAAAGTCCATCCCATGTGTTAGTGAATTTTTTAATATTTTAGGCAGGAAATTCGTTTTCAATTTTAGATTTTCTTTTAGGGGGGGACCCCCACACCCCTAGAAGATTTGGTCCCCCAATGTTGACTCCATGGCTACGGCTTTGCTTGAAAGTTACAGAAGCAACAACAACAACACACATTAGAAAATGCTTTTCCCTTTCTGGCAATAATACAGGAGGAGGCATTATAAAGATGTTCTGGACACCAAATAGACACCGACTGTTTGCGAGGCATCGAGTCTGCATTTAGCACGCATCATGCTTGTGGTTAAAAAAAANCACGCCAACAAATATTCTTTGGTAATTATAATAACGATGTGCATTGTCCTTGAAACTATTTGGGCTGCACCCAAGAGAGAGAGAAACTACAGCCTCCCGTACCAGGCGAGGTAGTTAACATCTTCAAGCAACCATGATGATTATGAGAGAGAGAGACACGCAAACTCTAAATATACAGCAGCAGGCGTCAGGATCGGGATGGAACCCACGACCTCCTGTATACCAGGCGAGGTAATTAATATATCCTAGCCACCGTGATGATGATGGGAGAGAGATACGCAAACTCTAAATATACAGCAGCAGGCGTCAGGGTCAGGATGGAACCCACGACCCCCTGTATACAGGTGAGGTAATTACAATCCCCACCGTGATGATTGCTGCTCCAAATATGCAGCAGCGCATGGGATATAACCCACGACCTCCTTACCGCGGAAATTAATCCTAGCCACGGATTTCCAGTCCATATAGCCATGTCCACGTGACGAGGAGTACTCCTNGACCGCGGTGCCATTACGTGGGGCCATTCNTGAGCCCACGGTGGTGAGAAACTACTCGCCCGTATAGGAGGTCACGATGATGCCTTTATATGCGTGCCTGNCTCTCTCTCTCTACATAATCGCATGAATTTTCCTCCGGGACCTCCGGTTTTTCCCTCCGCATTTAATGGGTTTCTAGGGCGCTACNAACTGCACTGCATTGGTTAGGGGGGGCTAAAAAATTACCGNAAAGTTTTTCACTACCTTTAATGCGTGGCNTCGGTTATTTTATTATTNATGTAAGAGTNTCNTTTTTNTCACNTTGGTATTNTAATGCGCGTCTATTTGAAAATAAAATTTTTTTGTTGGAATTTAGGAAAAAATTTTCCGAAAATAAATTGTCACGCACAAGAGTCTGTGTGCAAAATGTCAGCTCGATTGGATCACGGGAAGTGGGTTAAAAAACGACCGAAAATTTGCACGGTCGTAACGTGCAAGCAAGCAAGCGAACTTAATATAAAGGATTTAAAAAGAGCAACTGCATGCTCGGTGGGGCCTTCTGGTAAAATAAAAGGCCAATGTTGAACGGCCGCCTTAGTTTGTTANATGTCGCAGCTCCCGTGCAAAGGGGATACCCAACAGAGATGCGGCCAAAATACACACGCGCCTTTACATCACCCATCGACCTTAAACAATGCCCTCTGTGCTCCCATGCACCATTGTCCCGCTCGCCTGACCGAAGGCAAAGATACCCGTGTGNCCTCAGCAGGCTGCTGGGGTAAGTGCCGTTAGCGAGCACCTATGAAGGCCAGAAATGGGCGTCATGCCCGGCCGCCTTTGTCTTTCTCCCTCTGTGTGTCTCTCTCTCCACCGCGGATGATTTACACACACCGACCAGATAATAAGTTAAGGGTATGCTCATCACTGTTGTTGGACGTGAGCGAGAGTCGTACTTGGTTCGCTGAGTTCGTAGTGGGGTGCGCTAACAACTGCGCCACTGCCACACTACACACGCACAGACAGAAAAAAGACGAAATCCCCGTGTAGCCTTAACAGACTGTTGGGCAAGTGCTGTTAGGAGCACCTATGAAGGCCGGAACCCACGAGGGGGGGTGGCCAGCACCACGCCCTATCGCCTTGTCTCCCCAGTGGCGATGTTTACACACCGCACCAGGTACTCATTTGAGACTGAGTCGACTAGCCCAGGACGTTTAGATAATCGTCACTGGTTGGCCTGGGGAACGGGGTCGCCAGTTCGTAGCGCAGCGCGCTAACCGCTACACACCGCTCCCACAGAACACCAAGAAACACACACACACAACACACACTTACACACAGACACACAAACACAGACCAGTGGGGTTCTGATTGCTCTGGGCCCACAAGGTCAGCTGACTTGCTTGGCACCACAATCCTATCGCGAGGTCACCAGTTCAGTTCCTGCCAGGAACTAGCCCTACCATCATCATCATATCACATCAATCGTCTACCGTGGTCGCTAAAATTAGCACCACTGGTTGATTGGGGAGCGGGTAGTTATTCCATGAGACATGCACCTAGTTTGGTGTGTTACTCCGTTGGCACAACAGCAATAATCATCCCCCCNACACCTCGCCTTACTCAGGTCATGTCCCTGGCACATGAGTCTGTGCCCCGGGACCGCCTGAACCTAGCCTGGCACAAGTCAGTCCATGGCACATGGGATCTGTCCCGTAACCGCCTGGACCTAGCCTGGTACAAGTCAACTCCATAGCACATGGGTTGTGTCCCGTGACCACCTGAACCTAGCCTGCCACAAGTCAATCCCATGGCACATGGGTCTCTGTCCCGTGACCGCCTGAACCTAGCCTGGCACAAGTCAATCCCATGGCACATGGGTCTCTGTCCCGTGACCGCCTGAACCTAGCCTGGCACAAGTCAATCCATGGCACATGGGTCTCTGTCCCGTGACCGCTAAACCTAGCCTGGCACAAGTCAATCCATGGCACATGGGTCTCTGTCCCCTGACCACCTGGACCTAGCCTGGTACAAGTCAACTCCAGGCACATGGGTCTCTGTCCCTGACCGCCTGAACCTAGCCTGGCACAAGTCAATCCCATGGCACATGGGTCTCTGTCCCGTGACTCCTGGACCTAGCCTGGCACAAGTCAATCCCATGGCACATGGTCTCTGTCCCTGACACCTGAACCTAGCCTGGCACAAGTCAACTCCAGGGCACATGGGTCTCTGTCCCGTGACCGCCTGACCTAGCTGGCAAAGTCAATCCCATGGCCATGGGTCTCTGTCCCGTGACCACCTGAACCTAGCTGGCACAAGTCATCCCATGGCACATGGGTCTCTGTCCCCTGACCACCTGGACCTAGCCTGGTACAAGTCAATCCCATGGCACATGGGTCTCTGTCCCTGACCTCCTGAACCTAGCCTGGCACAAGTCAATCCATGGCACATGGTTGTGTCCGTGACCACCTGGACCTAGCCTGGCACAAGTCAATCCATGGCACATGGGATCTGTCCCTTGACTGCCTGAACCTAGCCTGGCACAAGTCATCCATGGCACATGGGACTCTGTCCCGTGACGCCTGAACCTAGCCTGGTACAAGTCAATCCATGGCACATGGGTCCCGTCCGTGACTGCCTGAACCTAGCCTGGTACAAATCAATCCCATGCACATGGGTTTGTCCCGTGACCACCTGTCCCGTGACCGCCTGAACCTAGCCTGGTACAAGTCAATCCCATGGCACATGGGACTCTGTCCCGTGACCGCCTGAACCTAGCCTGGTACAAGTCAATCCATGGCACATGGGTTTCTGTCCCGTGACCCCTGAACCTAGCCTGGTACAGTCAATCCCATGGCACATGGGACTCTGTCCCTTGACCGCCTGAACCTAGCTGGTACAGTCAACTCCATAGACATGGGTTGTGTCCCGTGACCACTGAACCTAGCTGGCACAAGCGCTGTGGTTGTTGTTGTGACTCTTTGCTAGCGTGTGTGTGTGTGCGCGTGCAATGCTGGGGATCACAGCACCTACGTCATCTGCAATGTAACCGCGAGCTTTCGCGAACAATATTATAATCCACGATCATATTCTCAGATTAACATAATTATTGTGATTTATATGACTACATTACCTCCCCCCCCCTCCCGATCTTCGCAGTGACGGCATCACCTTTGCTCGATGTAATACCGTAACAACTCATTGCCACGTTTCAGGTTGAGTCACAAACCGTACCTCTCCATAACAAAGGCTCACCTCTTAAGCCTCACCTTCATATTAATAAAAGTGTGCTGTATTGCCCCCCCCCCCTTCTCCAACCATTATATAAACGGAGTGGTAGCTCCTGCAATCTCTCATTTACTTGATACAGCTGTCGTGGCTGTGACGGTTCCACCTGAAGACGGAAGCTTGTGTTGCCTCCGAACGTCGTGATTTTTATTTTATTTACTTTTATTAATGTTAATGTTTTACCTACGTGACTTTACCGAAAAAACCTAAGAATATGCCACGTTTTGTTCACGTGACAAAACTGACTAATTGGCTGTGTCGGGTGGTGGTGGGTGAACGACACATTGATATTGACGCAATCTAACGGCACAAAAAAACAACCTCTTTTAATTAATCATCCGGATCGCTCCTTCTTAGAATATTCGGAAGCCACTGCAGCCGGACACTTTAAAATCACCCAGATTGAAAAACTAATTTCTTGACAACTGCTTCCAAGTCCGTTTAACACCTGGCAGGCTTTCACGACCAATATTATTCCTAAAGATCGCGTAAGTATAAATGTTGATTTGATGCTTTCGTGACTGCAGGAATCCCCCCCCTTGTTTCTCCCCCTTCTAACCTATACAACCTCTTGCCACGGCAGCTCTCTCTCCCACTTCAGCAAACTTTTTCTTGCTGTGGTTTTACCACCTGATGAAGAAGATTGCTTGTGTTGCAATCGATGTATTGTATTTCTATCTACGTGACTTTACCGAAAGAACCAAAGAGTAAGTAAGAATGTGTCGTAACCCTCCACCACCCGACACAGCCAGTAAGGTTTGTCACGTGAACAGCGCGCCAATTAGCAAACTACTTCAGCCCACCGGTGTGTTGGAGAGTAAATCCACAACGTTGACAATTTGAGCAGTGCGACGTTTCGCTGGTAATTACATCCAACGTCATCCGGCAGAATAGTGAAGCCATCCACCTGCTTCCCGGTCTTCAATAGATCAAGACGACCTCATCACTGAACCCATCGATTGTGTTCTACCCCGCCCGGCTACGTGGCTGTGCAAGATGCGTTCGTGGGTGAGATGCAACTCGGAGGCCCATTGCCTGCCTCGGGCTGGGAGAGGTTGTGGCTCCCCGTGTGGTGGCTGCGTTGAGTCAATTCCACAAAATCTTCTTGGTTTCGATTTAAAGCTTTCGTGAGTGCAGGGATTCATCTTCTTGGTTCTTTCGGTAAAGTCACGTAGAAGGGAAGTAAAAAAATAATAATAATAAAACTAATCAAATTTCGACTTTCAGCTACCGCAACAGCCGTCATTCTTCACCTGGGTGCTTGCGTTGTAGCCACGTCGTGGAATTATTTTATTATTTCTATTTTTATAATTTTTTTACTTCCCTTCTATGTGACTTTACTGAAATAACCAAGAAGATGACTCTCTGCAGTCACGAAAGCTTTAAATCGAAACTCCACAACAGTTTAACACGCGAACAGTATCATCCGTAATAGAGATTTTTTTTGGGGAGATAATGTTGGAAGCAGCCGGATAATCGCGCGACAGCGAATAATCGATGATCAACTGTATTTCTCCGCACACCCGGCACACCACGTCCATGATACCTCTCGCCATGGCTGCGGCTGCCAGTCACGTGCCACCTCAATTCAGAATCTGTATTGATACTGGAAGAGGAATCCGATGAGCTTCAAAGGTTCTTTTACCACAGATGTCCAGTTGTTGGGGGCACGGGGTCGTAACGTTACAACGGACACACGGTACAAAAACACAACAGCAGTGCAAAGTATAGGAAAGGTAAACAGAAAAAAATCACTTTAAAAAATAAGCAAATAAAACTATCAATTTTTTTTTATTCCACCAGTTAAAACCCACTGAGCTATTAGCTTCTTTTTCACAAGCGACTGGCCACAAATGAAGCGGCTGATCACGTGGAAATGTTTACCGCTTGAACTCAAGTTGTTGACGTTGTTGTTGTTGTTTGCTCCGGCAGGAGCCTCATGCCGCCCACGCTTGAGGGCCAGCTGACGATGGAGAAAACCCCGAGCTACTTCGTGACGGAGGCGGCTCCGGCTCGCATCAGCGCGCTGGCGCGGGACGAACGCGACAGCTTCCGCGGAGACCACAACGGCAGCGGCGGCGGCGGCGGAGGTGGCGACGTAGGAGGTGGAGACATGCGCCTGGTGGTGGTGGTGCGCGACCCCGTGACCCGCGCCATCTCCGACTACGCTCAGACTCTCTCCAAGCAGCAGCAGCAGCAGCCGCCCACCGCGCCACCGCCGGCAACGCCACGCGCGTCCCGTCCTTCGAGGCGCTGGCCTTCCGCCAACGGATCGGTGGACCCGGGCTGGAGCGCCGTGCGCATCGGCCTGTACGCGCAGCACCTGGCGCGCTGGCTGCTCCACTTCCCGCTGGGGCGCATGCTCTTCGTGAGCGGCGAGCGGCTGGTGACGGCGCCGGCCGGCGAGCTGGTGCGCGTCCAGCGCTTCCTGGGGCTGCGCCCCGTCATCGGGGAGCAACACTTTGCGTTCGACGCCGCCAAGGGCTTCCCGTGCCTCCAGAGGAGCGGCGGGAAGAGGCCGCACTGCCTGGGCAAGACCAAGGGCAGGCCGCATCCTCGCATAGAGGCCGAGGCCATCCGGAGGCTGCGGGACTTTTACAGGCCCCACAATCAAGAGTTCTACCGGATGGTGGGGCACGACTTTGGCTGGGATTGATGTGGTGAAGACAGTGGTGGAGAAGGTGGTGGCGGTGGTGGGGTAGGAGGTTGATGCGTTGGCAGAGGTGGTGGTGGTGGTGGTGGCGTTCATGATAGGACGGGAACTGGGGTTACCATCTCTGAGCTACGAAAAATATTAATCCGGGGCATTTCATGGGGGGGGGGGGGAGGAAAGAATAAGAAGAGGAGGAAGATGAAGACGAAGAATATTCAGACTGGAGCGTCGCCACGCAGCTGACAACAAGCGGGACTTGCAAACGGCTCGCAGATTATCCCTGGACCGCTCAACAAGAGGACGGTTCAGGGGACCAAATAACCGGGACAGGTGGCAACCCCTGCCGTGACACGGTGGTGCTGCTGCTGGTGCTAGTGCCAGCGCAAAGTGTTTAGGCAGTACAGCAAGTGGGTTGCTGACGCCATCTGTCCCCGGGTTTGTCGTGAGCGCCGTGTCTGGCTTTGAGACTCGACGAAGCCTATTGCTGGGTAAATTAATAATTGTTGTTAACGTTATTAGTTGTGTGTGTGTGTNCGTTTTTTATATCACTCGTATAATTATTATTATTACCGTGCATTATTTAAGTATCTTAAAAAAACCCAGTCCGACGAGAGTTAATATCGGAAACTCTGAACGCGTAGGGACGACGCGTATCTCTCGTGTGTATATATCACACACACACGATTTATATATTACCGCTGGTGCCTGATTTTACTCAATTGTCTTCACACACGTGCACTCGGATAAACACACGTGCGTGCGTGTTTAGTTTACATCGAGCAAAGAAATAAATGCAACCCTTGCCAGCCTTTGAAGGACTAAACAACCCGACATCCCATGGAATTTCTCAGCTCTGCCTTTTATTTTTAGAGGGCAGCTCTCGGATGTTGGCTTGTAATGTGGGGATCGAGGGTTACTCCCTCTCCCCCCTCCGCACGCGTGCATTTTCTCCGGTGGGATTTTTCTCCCGTTTTCTCTCGCGTGGTGTAAAACCACCCACTGATGGAGTTGGGACAAACGTGCCAATGTAGGACTCCAGAGCTCAGGCAACTTGTTGACGTGGAGTTCTGGCTGCCTTTCCCGAATTGTCTGTGGTTTTCCCGTGCGCGCTCTAAATCGTTCCGTCTGTGTGTGTGTCTGTCTCTCTCTTTCTCGTGAACGAAAACTGTGCGTGTTACAAATACTAAATTATTATTTAGATTGTCATCTTTGAATAGCTCACGGAGATGGCCGTTACGTTTTATTTTTAGGAAGCCGTCTGTAAATGCACACCGCCGCCGCCGCAACTTTGCTCGTGGCACCTCCAATTGACATCGGACGTTGAGCCAACGTCGGGCCAACGTTGGCTCAACGTTTTGCTCGACGTTGGCCCGACATTGACTCAACGTTGGCCCAACGTTCTGCTCGACGTTGGCCCGACATTGACTCAACGTTGACTCAACGTTGACTCAACGTTGGCTCGACATTGACTCAACGTTGCTCAACGTTGACTCAACGTTGACTCAACGTTGGCTCGACATTGACTCGACGTTGGCATGTAGTTGGAACCATTGGCACGACGTTGGCCCTGACGTTGGCCCCACCTTTACCGGCAGCGGCGTCCTTGATGCGCTGCAGGCATCGCCGTTTTTTTTTTTTTGCTGCGAAGGCCCGGACGATTATCAGACGATCTGCATTAGCCCCCTGCGGCGAGAGACGTTAAAGACATGAGGATCCAATCAGCGGGAAATAAGCTCAAGGGTGGCCTACGCGTTTACATTCTTTGTACGACGCTCACTGATTGAGGTACGGGGTGAGGGAGCGACTTGGGAAAGTGGGGGGGGGGGGGGGTGGGTGAAGGATGGATGAGGTTAACGAAAATAGAGCAATGCCAATTATTTTTTTGTGGTCGCCTGCGATTACACACGGAGGATGATGAGGAGGAGGAAGCGTCCGTCACACTCAAGGCTACGCGCCGCACGTATATGTCTGTATTATTTGAACTTCTTTAGCGACGGTGATAATCGGAGGCGCGGGGGGAAGGACAATTTCAACACAACAAAGCAGTTCTAAAGAATTGAGTTTTCAATGTAGCTTTAAAGTGCATAGCTCCTAGTGCCTTCCTAATATCGGAATGAAGAGCGTTCCAGACGGCCGCAGAAGCGCCGCATTGAAAGCGCCGTGCGATGTGGGTGCCACCGTCTTTGTTCGATGGCTGAGCCAAAAAGCCGCGGCCTGCTGCTGCGAGATGACCGGAGTTCACGTGACGATGGCTTTACGCTCCTTGACCAGATGAGCGATTAATTGTGGTTATTTGTGGCGAGCACTTTTTGCGTGTAAGAAAACACGCGCGTGTGTAATGGAGGTTTTTGGGTTAGTTCGCGTGAATATATAATTGGCATAATAAAGTTTTTTGGGTTAGATCGCGTTATTTATCAATGTGTCGTAACCCTCCACCGCCCGACACGGCCAAAAAGTAAAAAATGGTCACGTTTACGAAGGATAAATAAAGCCTCGTGTTAATATAATTTGGCGTTAAACGCGCCCCCACCCGAAACGGCCGATTAGTAAGGTTAGTCAGGTAAACAGAACGTGCCAATTCGTTGCTAGTACAGCGCACCGGTGTGTTGGAGAGTAAACCCACAGCATTTACAATTTTATTTACGTGACAAACCTTACCAAGTGGCTGTGTCGGGTGGTGGCGGGTTGAACGACGAACATTTACGCGATCTAAGCCCAAAAGTAACCATTTCAGGTGGGAATAAATTAGCCGCATATACAGCGCGAAACCGCACAAATTAAGTGAACGTCATCTTTTCCTTGGTTTGTTCTTGTCGTTGCGTCACAGACATTGGTGTCCCGCTAGGCCAGGTTTAGACCGCTGCACCACCGCTCCCCACACACGCTGACACACACATGGATGACGAAGCCACCCACCCTACCCACCACCCGCACCAGGTCGTGCGTGACGTGGGTGTAAATTGTGGGTAGCTCACACCTCTTCGAAGACGTCTGGCCAGTGTGGAAGAGTAGGCCAAATACGCCTGCAGATGGGCTCTCGAGAGCTCTTTCCTCTCTCTGTCTCTTCCCCCCCTCTAGTGGAGGCCTGTTGCACCAGCAGTGCCTGAGCGGGCAATTGCAGGGCTGCGCCCTTGTTTGCCTTTCGGTTTAAAAGCACAACTTGATTTTGTGGGCAAGTACTTGCCACCACAGATCATCGGCGTTAGAGCCTGATAAGTTTAAAATGTACATGATGAAAAATATAAACGACTATATAACAGGATATCCTACCCCCCCAAAAAAAACAACTAAAAGCCTCCCCCACCTTTGACACGTGTCTGCAAAATGATCCGTCGGCGAGTTGCCGCTACTCTACGATTCAATCATTTTGACACAAAATACGAAGCGTCGTGCGTTCCTGATCATCAACGTTCGTTAGAACCTCCCAAGCAAAATACGAGCTGAGTGACAAAGTCGTGGGGCACATTGTTTTTTGACAGTATCACAATGCTGGCCAGTATCACAATACTGGTAAAAATGTACCCCGTGATGTAGCTGCTCACCCCGAGCTATGAATGCCCTGGTAGTGGCATTGCCCTTGTTCTGTTCGCCTTGTGGCGTCGTTCTTTGCTCTGACACTGGTGAGGCCGGGCCCTAAAGAAGGCTGTCTCTGGTGTAGACCAATCAGTTTCAAAGAAATGCCCATATATTGTCAGAGCGTGTTTGTGTGCATGTTCGCTACAAGCACGCGTGGTTATTGCCGACTTGAATCCTTGCGAAATGTATCTGTGTGGTGTTGAACATCTGAACACCTCTGTTTTAATGCCAGAAAGGGAAAAAAACCTTATTATTCTGTGCGCAAAGGCGACGCTTCAACGATGCAAATTTAACGAAGGAGAGGTTGCCCATTGTAAATTAGTGCCTCTTGCACGAGATCTATATTTTCCGGAGCGATCGATTACACGGTCACGCCCTCTTATCCGACAGCTGTCGGAGCGCGTTACGAACGCTATTGCGTCGTAAGGTCACGGACGTTGATCGTAAGGTCACGGACGTTGCCCGCGCGTGCGTACGGGAGGGAGGGCTCGTGCCGAGCAAACTGCACTTGCAGAACTTTGTTATGCGATTTTGCCAACGCAGCAAACAGCACAATGGAGATATATTTAAAGGCTACAAATAACCAAAAGTTATCGAGACTAAATTATACCGCATCGCGGCAAACCCCCGATAGCATGAGCAACCGGTTTCTATTTAAGATCGGCGAAGATATTTGAGGTGCATTCTTTTTTTTTTACCAAAGAAATATTTTTGACGCAATGTACATAACTCAGGTAACGAGAAAAAAGCTTAAATTAAGCGCGCAAATGTGTTATTTACCCGTTTGTTTCATCCGTCTGTTTTTCTTTCTTTCTTGCTTTTAAACACAAACACGCCAAGGTATTCTGCTTCAAGATGCCACATTTAAATTAATATAGCCTCATAAATGACACACACACACGCACACGCGCGAGTCCATGCAAAGGCCGCCCAGAGTAAAGGGGAAATGAAGCCCAAAATTCCCCGATGCCCTCCATCTGTGTGACCTCGCACAAAACAGTGACCCCACAAACCAGAGGTGATCGTAAAATAAAAAAAGTCCTCAACAAACCTTCAGGACTTTCCAGCTCATCGACAACGCGAGGCATTGGTGCTCAACTCCCAGTTTTTGTCCAGCCCTGCAGGTCCACTTGGTGGAAATTCCACATTGCCATGGCGGGGGGGGGGGGGGNGGCGAGTCTATCCGGAGGACAACACTCCGTGTCAACTTCACCACAAAAATGTGGTACTATTTTATCGACCCCCCCCTCCCAGGGATGATCGGCCAGACCACCGTCCATCCGTCCCTGGCCAGGATTTGAACTCACGACCTCGCCGAGCCAGGCGAATTCTATCAATAAATGGCATCGAATTTCGTCTGAAGGAATCGGGATGCGAGGTATAAGGGTAGTGTCCGGAGGGAAAGTGGGGGCCCTTCCAACTGGCCATTGTGCCCCCCTGGGGGTCTAGGGAAACCTGGGCGGCCTGGTTCATGCATGGCACGAGTTCACCGTTCGTGTGTTCGTTCCGATTGAGCGTGAACGTGGTGCCATAGGAGGCGGCAATGCTTTACGTTATTATCTGCGGTATAAACTCGACACGCGCGACACGCATGCACGCGTTCGACGGCGTTCACAAATGTAAAACTGCCGCGGTGATGTTTTTGTTAGTTGCGAAACGGCTCTCGGATTCATCACCACCACGCATATACACACTTAAGTTATTTAAACATGCAGGAATATTGAATAAAGTATTTATATCTTTTGGAGCATGTGTATGGGTACTCATTATTTTTTTTTTACACAAACCCGCCGAAAAACTGTGTCACTGCCAGCAAGATCCCGTATCGATCAACGTCCTTAACTAACCTTCAGGTTAAGAGGCGCTCAGTCAAGATCATCAGGAATTTGGTAGTTACTCCTGGAGTATGTTGAACTTCTTTCGCACCGTACATGGCCAACCGTGGCTAATCGGAGATGCCAGTGGTGTCAATTCCTGTCGAAGGCGAGCGAGCCTATCCGTGAGAACCCACTTATGTCGTTGACTTGCTCACAGAGTGGTGCTTATTTATCGATACCGGAGGGATGAAGCCTGAGTCAATACCCCCTCCCTCCCGCGCAGAATCACTTACAAAAGGGCAGAGGCTGAGATCCCCCCCCCTTCCCCTGCGGTGGAGAGACGAGATTAAAGCAGACATCTGAATTGCAAGTTCCAGTGTGCCAACCATGACATCATCACAACAGAGACAGTAAATCTAGCTGGACGGTCCCACCTGATAGGAGACTTGTGTTGCCTCCGAAACGCCGTGATTTATTATTTAATTTTTATTATATTTTCAATCATATNTATTTTTTNCTCATAAATTTTTTTACCTACGTGACTTTACCGAAAAACCTAAGAGTATCATCACGACAGCATAGACCAAACTTTTTATTCAACCAGGAAAGGCAACAGAGTAATAGCGATCTTTCTCAAGTGACCTGGCTCTCACAAATGGATAGCTACGATGAAACGGTGTTATCGTGTGGAAAAACGTACAGCAGCCAAATAGTCGAACGAAAACGGGTCTTTTTGAATGTGGAGGATTAAACCGGACCCGGAGAAAAATCCACGCGGCCCACAGGGAGAACATGCAAACTCCAAATATACAGGCGTCAGGGTTGGGATCGAACCCACAAACTCCTGCATACGAGGCTAGACGGTTAACATCGCACCACCGCTGCACCTAAAGTGCAGTGCAAGTCACAGTCTACCCTCAACGACAGGGAGGCCTGAAACTCTTCCATAAAATCACTCGCAACTGACTTCATAATCCACGACAGGCAAAATTCCTGGGTAAGTACAGTACTCTGTCCACCGCTTTGATTTGGACTGTTGTGTGTGGACTCCATTGAGAATTAAAATTTCGAAACTGGAGATAGCATCGAAATAGACAAGCCAGAGCGGAAATTGACACCGCATAAGCCAAGCACATTTTCGTCACTGTATTTATAAGGCTTAATAAAGTCTAAATTACGATAACCGCACTCATTTCATAACGATAAGCACTTAATTCACTCGTATCAACCAAAGCAAGAAAATGGCACCCGCTAAAGTTAAGCCACATTAGTCTTACTGCCGAAGTGAAACATCTGGTATTGAATCTTGATTAGAAGCTTTCGTGACTGCAGGAATCCACTCTGTTTTTTTCGGTAAAGTCACGTAGGTAGAAAATAGAATGGTATTGGCTGAAAGTCCAATTGGAACATTTGACGTTGGCGACGGGTGACCTAGCACAACCCCAATCCTTTTGATCAGTGAACTCCTTTTCTATGCAGTTGATAGCAACGATGGGAATGGGATATGTAAACTCTGGGTTCAAGCATCCATCAGTAACCCAGCTACACTAAAGGATATCACAAAGGGATTAAACTAGTGGGGAGTGGCAGCGCAGCAGTTAGCAAGCTGCACTATTAGGCCGTCTACCCGAGTTAGCTTCCCATTCAGGGCCAGTAGCAGTGACAATTATCTGAACCGGTCCTGTGTCGACTCCGCCTTAATTACGTCCTTGGTGAAATGTGCAAACATCACCACGAGTTGCGACAAAGTGGCAGGGATGGTGCTGGTCACCTCCACCTTGTGCCGTGTCAGCGTTCGTTAAGTGCTCACTAACAGCACTTGCCAAGTCTGCTTAACACATGAGAGTTCATGATCAATATTATCCGTAAGGGTTTTTTTTTGGGTTAGATTGTGTAAATGCCGTTAAACCTGCCACCACCCAAAACACCAATTAGGTTTGTCACATAAACAAAATTTGGCAAATGGTTACGAGTTCAGCACACAGATGTATTGGAACTGTAAAGGTTGCGGGTTTCCTCAAAACACCGGCGTGCCGACTAGTAACTAAATTAGCATGTTTACTTTGACAAACCTTATTAATGGGCAGGTGGCGGGTTTAACGACGTTTATAGTCACGCAATAAAAAAACCCTCGTATGGACTTGCCGAGTCTGTTTAGGCTATACAGGAGAAAAAACATTTAATTTCAAGGGCGGTCTATGGTCCAAACACTGCCATCTAGTGTGCCGACTCCCCACTGCAAGCGACAGCATAAAGCAACACAATGGAATTTTGGGGTTTTTTATTAATAGAAACGCACAGCAATTTCAAATTGTAAGCATAATATCCAATACTACGCGAGTCATATGTCTAAACTGGAAGAAATGCCTCCGCGGGGTTTCAGTAGATGCAATGAATGTAAAGGCCAACTGCAGTCATTGCCAGATTAAATTAATAGGAGGCATTTCCAGTTGTAGAATTAACAATAACAAATGTACACGTCTTTATTACAAAAATGTTGTGTAGGCAGGTGTGTAAGTACGAATTTTTTTTTATCCTAGACACTAATCATAGCAGTGGTACAAATGTTCCCCCTGTCAAATGAGCATAGGAAGTTAATCCCACATACTATGGCCAATTTATCAAAGGTCAAGTTGTTGCATGTCTATGACTGGATTAAACGTTTCTTTTTTTTGCACCGACATAAATTTGCAGTGGATTTTTTTATTTTCCAGTTCTCACCTTGCAAAAGAGAGTCAATTGGCTCATCTGGTTCAAGTTTAGATTTTACAACCGTAAAAAAGGATGTTGGGGTCAAGCCACGCCTCGACCATGAGCTTACAACTTAAAACATTGTGCCCCCTCGGCCAAAAAAAGATGTAGTAACAAGTCATTCCAAATAAAAGTCTTGAAATGGTATTTTCTGAACTCGGAAATTTCCCACTGCATTGGCCGCTTGGACGACGTCAAATAAAAAAAATAAAGAAAATAAAAGTGAAATGATAGTTTAATTTTGAATGCACCTTCTAAAATGAGTTGTGTCATTACATTTGCATCTGGCATTGGCTGGGGGCTGGAGAGCTGAGGAACTCCCGCAGCTGAACACTCCTGCACAGCAACACAGCTCTGCTCTCCGCCCGCATCATGTAACCCTAACCACCAACCACCACCACTACACAACCGCTAGTGTACTCACCGCCTGATGCACAGAAAATACAAGACAATGTGGTTAGTCTTCATTTGCAAAAACACAAAACTGCACACAGTCGACACAAACGTTGCAAATAAAAAAACACAACCTAAATATTTCTGCGCAAGTCTACAAAGCAAAAATCTGTTTTCTTTAATATATATACACACGTGTACACAAGCACCACGCCAAAACTATAGCAGTGTTTGGCTGCTCATTGGCATCGTCTCAAATTTGTATGTATAGCATGAAGTTGTTCAAAAGGGGGCCCCCGGACACTGCATTGTTTGCGTCAAAATTCTCACTGACGATTAAATGCAAAAACAAAAAAACTAATTAGAAAAACAACTTTCTTAAAATCCACAACTATACTTCGTGAATTTCACCCTCGCAGACCACCTATGCCATTTCAGCAGTCGTAAGCAACAGCCAGACTGGCGATGATTTCCAATGGAGTCGTAGATTTCCAACAAATTTTTTTTAGCTTTCGTCTTCTTTCCCCATGTCGGATCTGCAGGGTGAAAACAAACAGCACACACAACAATTACACACACGAAAAGCCGGCATTCACAAACGCGACTGTATTAAATAATCTGCTAGTGTAGAGTGTGTGCTTAATGCGTAGTGTCACCGGATAAAACTGAATTCCATCCCAAACTGACAGGTCTGTTTGCATTTGCAATGTTACGATAATTAAACAATTATCAGTCACTTCTGTACAAGCTGCAAGTGAAGAACTTGGGGTTTCTAAACGTTAACTGTGGTGGGATTCAGTTAAAGCTCCGAGTGATGTGTTCTGACAACCTGTCATGTGAGCAAGTTACCTCAATGATTGCATGCAAATTATTCTATCACTGGCAGTTAACGTTGCTTTGCACGTACTACGTGTACATTTGTTGCACACGAATGTATAGAATAGGTGGCTCATAAGAACGGCCACAGCGTTTCAGCAGTCTCTGCTTGTGTTAAAGGATGGCCATGTGGAGGAGCCTCATTTTGCAGACGTGCATTTCGCACCGTCCTTGTCACCCGCCGACTCCGTAGCAACTTACCGCGGGGGCAGCGGCAACAGATTTATCCTTTGGCCCTTACCACTTTACCACCGATAATCACTTTGCCTTTTTTTCCTCCCTAATGCGCTCCAGCACCACCAACAGCCACAACAACGCCACACCACCTCAACCGCCAGCCGGCAGCTACAGCGCCACACCACCCAGCTACTCCGACCCCCAACAGTAACGCCGGCTCTCATCAGCAGGGCCGCTCTCCGGCGTCTAGCCGCACGCTTCAAAATGCAGCAGCACAGGTCAGCGTCGGGCGCGCCAAACACCAACCCCGCTCTCCCCACCCCCTGCGCCACAACCGCCTCCGCTATAGAGATTGGCACACACCAACATCGCATTCGTGTACCGTCAAAAGGCACGCCTGTCATCAACTACTACGTCGCGTTACACACCAGAGTCTGCGTTCGAATGGGTCGATGACATATCTCTTCTCTGGATTTAATTTGGTTATTTTTTTGCGGTTTGAGCCAGTCAATGGGATTACCAAAATGACGCAAACATTTCAAGGGTGGGCCCGTTTAAATGACGCATATGAATATACCCGCAGAAAAAAGGGGGGCAAATTTGTCGTTTGCATGTTTGTTGGCATAAGTAGTCAAAATGGGATTTCAACAAAGCACACATTTTAAGAGAACATTTAAATTTAGGAGCGATAAAAATGTTGCAAATAAAGTTAAACGAAATTAAGAATAATTTAGTTGGCCAATTTGTTTAAAATAATGGACATTTATATGTACTTTATAGCACGTATGTCATAAAGAGCTACATCTAAGAATAAAACAGGTCATCAGCATTAAGTCATGCATTTCAAGGCAAATGATCAATGCAAAACAATCAACATTAACAGTAACACAAGGCAATACTTTTGTAAATTCTTAAAAGACGCAAACCTAAAAAGCACTTGAGTTGTGTGTCAACTGGGCTGTCCAACACGAGATTGAATCCTCATCAGTGAGGAAATTAAATCAGAGTAGTTTTCAGGAAACCTTTTAAGGTATTCCTGTGATGTCACTACATCATGACAGCCATACATATCCATGCAACGTCTCTAAACACAATTAAGAAATTAGGTTTCCAACGAGTGCATATTACCTGTTCCGATACTCGAATCTGAACAGACATTGATGAAGAAAATAGAAAAGCTGACCAATTACACAAAGCCACATGGAGAGATGCACGCTGGGAAATCAATAAAGATGGAATTAAGGACCCCGGAAAAGTAAACGCTTCATACTGGCTTTTGGTGAAGGTTTGTGCAGGACACATGGCGGGAAGCGATTATAAAGATCTGTGAGGAATGGAAGCCAAAGTAGGGAACAATGCCACAAAGGACGGCCACCTGGAGATGGAGTGATGAGATTAGCTGATGTGCAGGAATGAATGAAGACTGTAATATCACGAGACGTGAGAGAAGATGGCAATGGCGGTAAGGGCTGTCATTGTGCAGTTGACAATAATAATTTACATTTTTACAAGTAACAATTCATCCATCCAGGGACCTCGTGAACGACGACATTCCTGTCAACAGATGCCAGTGTGCAACAGCACTTTCAAACTCGTGATGGCTATGCTCGGACCAGACTACAAATATCGCCAGCATGATATTACTGCAGCAGCAGCAGCAAAGTAAACATGCCCCCCAATGGCTACGAATCGGAGTTACAGATTCCGGTGCCAATTCTCCTTTTAGATTGCGTCTTCCGTTAACGCGCATTAAGCAACCCGTTACATAAATTAACCCGCACTTTGAATAATATACAATGTCTTGCGACGGACCCAGCTAACCACGAACGTGCTCACCCCGCCACCCCCACTCACTTGTTGCCGTTCTCCCCGTGATTGCGTGGTGATGCAGACCTGCGTGGGGATTTGGATCCCGATCGCGAACGCTGCTTAGACTTGGAGCGCGAGCGGGTCTTGGACTTAGACTTGGAGCGAGACTTGGAGGGTGATTTGGATGTACGCTTGCGGTGCTGCTTGGCGGGGCTCCGGGAGCGGCTCTTCGAGTCCGACTTGGACCGCGACCTGTAGGGGCAGCGCCGTTAAAAACGGAGGGCAAAGCTGTACCAAAGTGAACTAAAAAACGATTTGAACAGGAAAGGCCCACCGAGCTATAGATTTTTTTAAGAAGTGACCTGGCAACAAGTAATAGATCAACGAAGTGAAAATTTTGGGAGCCAAATACTCTAAACAGAGCGTGCCAAGTTATAAGCATGGCAAAAATGCTTGAAGTATGAAATAACTTCCATTAGAGGGACATTTTGAAATGGTGGGCCTCATTTTAGTCGTGGCCCAAATGAAGACAAGTCACAGGGAATACGTATCCCACACCGCTCGCCTGTGAGGTCGTCGATTCGATCCCAAACCTGACACCTGTAATATTTGCAGTTTGCATGTTTTCCCAGTGAACACGTGGATTTTCTCCGGTTCCTCCAGTTTTTCCCTCAACACTTAGAATCGACATGTGTTTTAGAGTGTTTGGCTGCTATACATTTCCACATGAGCCACTTCGTTGAGCTATCACTCTGGCCAGGTCACTTCTGAAAAAGAGCTATTGCATCCAACTCAGTGGCCTTCTCAGGCGGTAAAAAAAGAGTTGTTTTATATTCTTGGGTCTTTGGTAAAGTCACATAAATAGGTTCAAATTAATAAAAATGAGAGAAACAAAAAACTACGACGTTTCGATCGCAACACAAGCTAGATTTGAAGCTTTCGTGACTGCAAGGATTTTACCAAAAAACCTAGAGTACGCAACACAAGCGGCTACAATTCTCGAGTACATCATCTCTCCATTTTTAACAATCTCCGATGCTCATCAGTTTGTTTAACCCCTCAAACTTCTCCACTCATTCCACCTGCAACCGCTGGGGAGAGCCGAGGTGAGGAGCCCGGCTCTATCCACTGCAGGCCTAGACTACTGGCTATAGTTTGCTCTATCCACTGCTGGCCAAGAATACCTCTAGTAGACCATGCCTATTGCATGCGCTATCCACTGCTGGCCTAGGCTCCATCTCTATAGTTTTTGCTACATCATAGCCTAGGCTCCATCTCTACAGGAAGCTCTATCCACTGCTGACCTAGACTCGTGTGCCCTGCCCTAACACTTGGGTTACACCCACTTTTAAACCTTTATAAACAGCTGCATTCGAGGCTTACCCCCTTTTATCTCCGCCTGATGACGACCGCTTGTGTTGCGATCGAAACGTCGTAGTTTTATTTTTATTAATTTGAACCTATCCACGCGACTTTACCGAAAGACCCAAACAACATGAACTCCAGCAGTCACGAAAGCTTCAAGTCAAGTTTAGTTTTAGTCTCAACGTGCGTGCGCGTCCCCACCTGGAGCGGCTCTTGGAGCGTCGCCGCCTGCGGTCCTTACGGTCGCGAGAACGCGAGCGGGAGTGCGAGCGAGATCGACTCGAGCTGCGCGAATAGCTTTTACGACGTCGTCCGCTGCTGCTGCTGCTCCACCACGGCACAGACGGAAATGGGCGTGCACACCAAAGGCGTTGTTGAACAATTTGCTGCTAATGACGAATTGCCAAAATACAGCGCTGTAAAAAAATGCATCCTTGTCACTATGCTTACACATCTACACTCCTGCTTTCATCAACCGACCAGCAGCCAATAAACCCCCTCGGGGCGCAGACTGCGGCAGGGATATCGGTGCCACACGCTGCAGCGTCAAACTACGTTGCAAGGGTGTCCTCCCCCGGCTGTGTTTTTGGGACAGGAGGACCGAGGTTTTGATTGGGGCCTACAATAACCAAA
The DNA here is from genome assembly GCA_018977245.1 of Lethenteron camtschaticum. Classification (NCBI taxonomy): domain Eukaryota; kingdom Metazoa; phylum Chordata; class Hyperoartia; order Petromyzontiformes; family Petromyzontidae; genus Lethenteron; species Lethenteron camtschaticum. The sequence continues at coordinate 4,967,444 of MU249624.1, read as the reverse complement.
AAGTTGAGATCTACTGCTCTACCTAAAAGCTTTACCTCTCCCCACTCCACAACACCACGAAACCCAGCCAGCAAGACACAAACTAACCTGCCGTGCGTCCGCCGCGGTGCGGCACGGCGCTGGAAGTAGGGGTCAGCGGGCCGGCTGTACCGCGCCACCTGCACGCGCAGCTCGCGCCCGTCAAGCATTTTTCCATCCATGGCGTCCATGGCGTCCTCGGCGTCGCGCTTATCGTAGAAGCGCACGAAGGCGAAGCCGCGGCTCTCGCGCGTGAAGCGGTCGCGTGGGATGTACACGTCGCCAACGTCGCCGTACTTCTCAAAGGAGCGCCGCAGCATCTCGGGTGACGTGCGGTACGTCAGGTTGTCCACCTGCAATGCGCGGGAGGGACGTGAGAATGGCACCGCGCGCGCAAATGTTAATGTGGCCCGACTCACCGTAAAGCAAAACCAGGTTTGGTATGACACATCCCCATTTAGGGAGACAAAGGCGGCCGGGCGTGAGGCTGGCCACCCACACTTTCGTGTGCCGTTCCGGTCTGCATAGGTGCTCGCGAACAGCACTTGCCCCAACGGTCTGTTAAAGGCTATACGGGGGATATTTGTCTTTGTGTGTGCAAGTGCTTTTGCTAAGCCGTTTAAATATCTGCTTTGCAATTCGCCTCTAATTAAAATGCATCATTCTGATCGCAATTCTAGGATCATTTATTTTTCCCCCCATTAATCTTAAATTAATCACGTGTATTTATAAAATTGCACACACACACGCGCGCGTACACACATTCCCCCGCACACACACACACACATGCCTCGTCCCCTCCAAGCTGTTAGGGGCAAGTGCGGTTAGCGAGAAACTTTTAAGGCCGGGAACGACACACGAGCGCTTTTGTCTCCCCGCTGCTTTTGTATAAACACCGCTGCAGACACTCACTTACCCTGACACTGCCCGCTGTATATTTGGAGTTTTCGTGTCTCCTTCTCCCCCGCGGTCGAGTGGAATTTTTTTCGCTGGATCACCTCCCGCTTTTTCCCTACAAATTTAAAAACGTACATCGGGATTATTTCAGGTGAATTTGCTACTTTGAATGTCCAAATCGTGGGCCACTTTGTTGAGCTGTCATTTGTGGCAAGGTCGCTTCTGAAAAATAAGTTAATACCTCGATGGGCTTTGCCTGGCAGGATGGGGATGGTTTCATTTTATTTGTATGTGTTTGGGTGATTTCTAGATTTGAAGTTTTCGTGGCAGCAAGTGTCCGTACTTTGGTTTTTTCGGTAAAGTCGTGTAGGTGAATTTTTTTAATATAAAAAAAATTAAAATAGAATTTAAAAAATTTAAACAAATTATTTATTACTTTTTTTTTATTTCAATTTTTTTTNAGAATGAGAATAAAAAAATAAAAAAAAATATTTCAATTTATAAAAAATTGTAATAAATTATTTCAATTTTTTCTTTTTCTTTAAATTTTTTATTTTCTTTTATTAAAATAAGAATAAAAAATTGCAATTAATTATTCAATTATTTATTTTGTAGTCTTATTCTTATTATTCATTTATTTGTTTATTCATTTATTTCACCTACGTGACGTTACCGAAAGAACCAGAGTTTGGTTATTTGTCACCTTTCTTGTACTTTGCACGACTGACGTGTGTACGTAACGTTCGTACCCGGTCCCTACCAGACAACTGTGAAAAAGAGCTTCATAGCTCATCGGATTCCCTCCAGTATGATTGAACATTCTGATTCTTATTTTAAGGCTAAGTTGACCTACTGGAGGCCCGCAACCGGTTCCGGATATTCGTCAGCCGAGTCGGTGGCCGCGAGCGGGAATCTGAACTCGGCTTGTCGGGAAGGGCCACAGCACGGTGCGCTCACCGCTGCACCACCGCTCCATCCTGCGCCGCTAAGAGTTGATGGAGTTGAGGGTTGCAGACCCTCGTGGTGACCTCCGGCGTCCTCTTGACCAGTGCCGTGGTCATCGCACTCGACTCGCAGTGCAGAGGCCGCCGCTTCGATCTCCCTGCACGGCAGTATAAACGAATGCGTTTCTTAAATGCTCCATCTCTGCCCCCCCTGCCCCCCCCCCAACAGCGTAAACGGCTTCAATCACAGTGAGCCGATCGGCAGCACGCGTGTGGTGGGGTAAAGTGTGGGTACTCCCCCATGCTCTGAGCTAGCGTGGGAGCGTAGATCGCAGCATCCAATCCGGGCAGTAGTGACGTCTACGTCTAGCAGTGACGCAAGGACTTGCAGGGCTGAGCCTTTACCGTGGTGGTGGTGGTGGTGATGGTGGTGGTGGTTAAAGTGCTGCCAGAAAGCCCCAGCGCCAACCCACCCCGAAGCGCGCGGCGAGAAACATTCACCATCGCCCATGAATAATAGAGACGGCCCGGGCACGGCAAATGAATGCAACCGTTCACAAAGAGAAATGGGTGCGCAACAGAAACGCGTGTGTGCGTGTATGTATGTGTGTGTATGTGTGTGTATGTGTGTGTGTGTATGTGTATGTATGTGTATGTGTGTATGTATGTGTGTGTATGTGTGTGTATGTGTTTGTTGTGAGTCGGCGTGGTGTTGGCCACCCACCCCTCGTGTGCCGTGCCGGCCTTCATAGGTGCTGGCTAACAGCACTTGCCCCTACAGTCTGTTAAGGCTAAATGGGGATATTTGTCTTTGTATGGGTGTGTATGTGTGTGTAGCTGTGTGTACGTGGCGAGCGGTGGTGTAGCGGTTAGCGCGCTGCGCTACAACCCGGCGACCCGCGTTCGATTCCCGCTCACGGCCAGTACCGGTGACGATTATCTGAACCGGTCCTGTGTCGACTCGCCTAAATAGTCCTTGGTGGGTGCAACATACCACGAGGGAGACAAAGGCGGCGAGGTGGTGTTGGCCACCCATCCCCTTGTGCCGTGCCGGCTTCATAGGTGCTCCTAACAGCACTTGTCCAACAGTCTGTTTAGGCTATACGGGGATCTTTGTCTTTGTGTGTTATAAATGCGCAGCCCTGCAATTCCTTGCTAGGCGCCCCTGCTGGTGGACGGAGCCTCTGCTATCTTATCATTATGTAGATGTATGCATCGCATTATTCCAAGGTTCTTTGCAGCAATTCTAACATTGTGCATAAGGTGATAGTGGTCGAGATGATCAAATCGGAGAACAGGCGGGTCGGGTTCAGGAGGGGTTGGGGTTGTGATCGAAATCGTGATAGGGGTTGGGGTAGTGATAGGTGAAGTGATAAGGGTGGTGAGAGGGGTTGGGGTAGTGATAGGGGTAGTGATAGGGGAAGTGATGAGGGTGGTGAGAGGGGTTGGGGTAGTGAAAGGGGTTGGGGTAGTGGTAGGGGTAGTGATAGGGGCTGGGGTTGTGATAGGGGCTGGGGTAGTGATAG